>JAPMOQ010032104.1:4669770-4700337 GCA_026543055.1 Argiope trifasciata
GATATGCATTCAAATTCCGGTCCAATGGCCAATTTGAAAAATATTAATAATTGGAATACATATTGTTTAGTACTGCTAAATTAATATAAATGAAGTGAATAATTACAAATTATATAACTTGAGTCAAACAATGCATTGATGAATAATGAGTTTTAGATTGCTGTGTGAGCCATATTTAACAAAATATTTTTACTAATATTTTAAGCAAAAGTTGTTTTATCAATTAATTTTCTAAATCAATCATTAAAACTGATTGATTTATAAAAAAAAGGAATATTATTAATATAAAGTGTTTTTTTAGATCTTTCCTTCCATCATCTGACAAAAGATATCAATTTTAGGCCAATCAATACCCGTAATTAATTCCAGGCTGATAATCAAATGAATATGTGTTTGCCTGTATGAATTAATGCGCACGTGTGTGTGTTAGGATGCTACACACAGACTATATGATCTAGAGCTACCGTATTTGGTATTTACATATTTACTTTGGAAGATGAAAAAGTATACTCTGAGCGAGTTATTTCTGAAATTTTAATTATTTAAAAATTAAGCTATTCTTTGGAAATTTTTTGCGACATTTTCCGAAAATATTACAGCACAAAACTGTACTTAAATCCTCTTAAAAATTACTTTTTTCATTCATAACAATGTTTTAACCCATAAATTTAGTTTTTATTTTTAAGATTTAAAAAAAAATATTGTAACTGAATTTTTCAATAATTAATTTCTCACAAAATGAAAGTAGAATTTAATTTGCAAGAACACTTTAAGAGTGTACAAGTGCTTTGCCGTCACTTTTGATAAAAACTCAATTGGAATGATTAAATTAACTCTTATTGCAAATTAAACCGAGGAAAGTGATGTTCAGAACATGTTGAAATGGTAGCGTAATGTTATAAAAGAAATATAAGATGTGATATTTCCCACCTAACTCAGCAACAATTGATTGCCAATCAGAGATATATATAGTACAATGAACAAAGAATTGTAAGGCTTCTATAATAATATGAGTGACTTGTCTATCAGAGTTAGAAGTTTAAATATATTAGTCTGATAAGTTATAAAGAGAGCAAGGCACATAAGTATTTAATTGAAAATTTTAGAACGCATTAGTCATGGCGAAACAGCTGGTTGCCAAAGACGGCTAGTAATATTATAAATCTGCCTGATGAATGTATATTAAACAGATGCTTATGAAATTATGGCCTTTCATCCATCCGATGGATTGTCACATTAAATTCGCAACAAAATGCAGCTATTATTTTGAAAATCTAAATTTTTAATAGCAATAGGAGACAAAAATAAGCTTTTAATTCCCAGTATTAGTTTCATTCACAGATAAATCGTCTTCCCATTAAAATAACTGGAACTAAAAAGTCGCATAAAAGTCTTTTAATTTTGCTTTGTCTTGCTTTAACGTTCACTAAAATCGTCAATATGCTTTTGTCAAATTTGCCTCATAAATCTATCAGAATAAAAAAAAGTTGAAAAAAAAACTGAAAAATTTGATGGCAGTTCTTGTGAAAATTCTTATATTACCATAATATAAGTACTTCTTTTATTATTTTGTTCTATACACTTTAGAAATATTGTGTTTGCATCTGATAATGATGGTATTTGTAATAATTTTTGATTATATATATACATATATACATCTGATTATTGATATTCAGCGAACTATAGTTTTCAAATTTCTTTCAGCTCCTGACATAACAAAACAGTTAAACTCTAGGCATAGATGTAAATTGACTTCATGCTTAAGATTGGTAAGTAATTTTTAAAAGTATTTTTATAGAAAAAATATTGGTAAAATCCTATTTTAGCGCACCTCTGGCAACTTTTTCAAAATGTCGCCAATTTTTCAAAATCTCGCCAAATCAAAAGTATTTGAATTAAAAATTTAAGAGGTTGATTTAAACCGTATGGTTGCCGCATTTCTCTTCAGATGCTGTCAGGGTTGCCATTTTAAAATCATTATCGCTGATAATTTGGCGAGTTTTTAAATTGGCGTCAGAGGTGGGCTAAAATAGGATCGACCCAAAATATTAAGTAAGAATGTATATCTTTGTCCATTTTGTCCACTTTAAAATTTTGTATAAATTTCTTTTATGACTTATTAATATATCTTACCAAACATGTAAAGAACAGAATACAGCTAATCGGGACTGTTTTACTCTCGGCATTTTTCTACAACATGAAGCATTCAATATTTAGTTTATTCTGTAAAGAAGGAGAATTCATTTTGGGTAAGACTTAAGTTGAATCTGTTTCTTGCTAAACAAGAGACAGTCATTTTAACCATCCAAAAAATTGCCAGAATTTCATAATCTTAGATAGATTTAAGAAATGTTAACTAAAGGCTTCTAGGGTTGCAATAAAAATTATCAGGAGTAAATTTCGCTAAAGTTCAGCCTCCTCTTAAAAAATAAAATGGTACAACTTTGATATACACCCCCAAAAATTACGCGCCAAATCTGGCACTCCCTATCGACTTTTTAGAGTTGCTTTTTAGGTAGGATTAATTATTTGTGTTTAGCAAGAATCCATCTTGGCAAGAAAAAAAAGCGCCAAAAGCAGGTATTTTGCTTGGCGAGAAAAAAAATCGCCAAATTTCCAATTTGGGGGTGTATATCAAAGTAGTTCCAATAAAATAAATAAAAGGTGCAGTGTTGGCTGACGGAAGTCAAGTCAGACCATATTTTGGATAGATTCTCTTTGACTTATTTGATTTAAAATTTGTTATAGATTTACATTTAAGATAAATTAAACACTATACTTTATTTGGACAACTGTTTGGAGAATTTAATTATTGGACTAACATAAAATCATGCAGACAAATAGGCAAGCTATTAGCAGTAGTCGATTCAGCTGAAAAGTTGGCGTAAAAATCACATGTTAAAATTAACTCCCTTAGCTTGTTAAGATTTTTCCGTTTGAAAATACACACGAACAGACGGATTGACACACAATCAAACTGCTGACTGATTTGATTCAAAATTTCCAACATATTTATAACATGGACATTAAAAATAAGGGAATCCACTTTCATCTACCTGCCTCAGTGTGTTCTTAAGTCATCATATTTATGTGGATAGACAAGTAGAAATAAGTTTTAGGGCTGGAGAGCTCAAAATTCGAAATATAATTTCAGTAACGATTCGTTGTTTACGTAGGACCGCAGTTGCCTGGTGGTAAGATCTCAGCTTCAGAACAGGAAGGTTTCAGGTTCGAGACCCAACTCCACTCAAAAACCGCCATGTAAAAGGGTCTGTTGCACGTTAAATCCGTTGATTCAAACATCCTTCCGCTGGTGTGGTGTGCCAACTCAGGTGTCGTCTTAGTCATCTGGGCTTGATTCAAAATTACGAGGTCGGGACCAAAAATAGCCTTAGCGTTGTTTTAAAACTGGACGTTATTAAATCAACATCGTAAGCCAAACGCCCTCTGGCGGTTGAGGCTGGTGTGGCAAGGAAGATTAAAAGGGAAATTCCAGCTTTGGCGATGCATTTTTTATTTGATCATAGCTCAGAATTATGAAGTTCATCCCAGAATAGACTTTGTGATGCTTCAAAGCTGAAAGTTAATAAGAATTAATTGAATAAGTTACATGGATGTAAATGGACAGACATACTTTCTGCAGACGGATGTCACCAAAAAATTATCATATATTATTTTAGATGTTATTATAATTGTTACATTATAATCGTTATTATAATGAACTAACTTTCCTTGTGAGACAGTTTAATAGAAATATAATATTGACCAATAACAGAAAGTAAGTTTGCATGATTAAAGAATTTCTTGCCAACGTCCTGGTATAAGGGTAGCGTATTTTCCCCATGATCTGGGCATCGTAAAACATTATTAAAGCATTATGAAAAATGTCAAGAGCAAATATTATCAAAAGATCTTTAAATGAACATGGGCAATATGGTTATATTCCAAGCAAGAATTCAGCAATATCTCTAGCAAGCCAGAAAAGTAATCTGAAATTTGTAAGTCATTACCATAATAAGAAAAAATATTTTTGAAATGGCATTTTTTTTCTAATGAAAAAGACGTGCCCAAATTTTTGGCACAAAGGAATAGATAAAAGTGTAGAGTTCGAAAAATGTATTCATTTTATAAATAAAAAATAGAAATTTAAACATAAGTTCTTTTATCGACTGCATCAACTAAAATAAGGTTCGAAAATTTTGTAATCATGGAGTCTACTAGGAATAAAATTTATTATTAAATTTTCTTTCAAGAGAATTTGGTCCATAATATTGACAAATCGTTTTTTTTTATTAATTTGGATCTTTAAATATAATGCAAGCACACAAATTAAATGTTAATTTATCTGATACCTTAAGATCCGCATCAACTTAAGCAACCGCAACAACAACAGTTCCCATAACTTAACAACTAACTTTTGAGTATATGCTGTTAACTATACCCACCAAAGAACAGTTAGAATTTCCATTGTTAAAACAATTTATTTAAAAAAAAATGGTAAAAAAATCTGGTATGAACTAATTAAAGTCATAGTACCTATGTCGAAAAAATTAAATGTAGTTATAAAAATTAAAATGATGGTAGAAAGAATATTAAATACTACGTTTTATATCTTACTTTTTGTTTTAAATGCTCTCTGTTTACCTTTTTTATGCATAAATTAATCGAACTGAGCTTAAACTGAGTAATTTTTTTTTGTTGAATTTTGTGTTATTTGAATAACATTTTCCTGACTAAATTTTATTAGATTTTCTTAATTTTACGTATTTACTTCATAAATTAATAGCATGTTTAAAATAAAGCATTTATAGATAAACCAAATATTATAAAAAAGCAACAAAAACATAATACAATTATAAACACCTGAAATGAAATCGAGAATACTAGCTCATAAACAATATTTCTTCTCCATGAAGTCCATTATTAATTAATCCATCATTAGATTCCGTTAATTTAAAACACGTACATTGTTTATTAATTTACCGCACACATTTATGTTTTAATAAATTTCGAAAATCCATTTATGCAGAAATATTATAATAATGCAAATTAAATCTTTACATTTTATTTAATCTCAATTTGCTCTAATTCGAAGCTTTTATTAAATCAAGAAACCATAACATACGGTGAATAGTATAACAATCAGAATTCAAGTACAAAATTAAAAAAAAAGACCGATTATTTAATAAATATAAGCAATTATAAAATATTGTAGAAAATGATTATATCTCAAAAAATTAACACACAGAAATACTATAATAACCTAAAACGAAACCTTTTCAGTTTATTTAACTTCAATCTACTCCAGTTCGAGCACAAAAATTAGAAGTCGAAAATTTCATTAAAATTAGTTAAGAAACTGCAGAACACGGTGAACATGAACTGAAAAAAAAAGTATATGGCTGATCATTTGCTAAATGCTGAAAAAATCTAAATTATCGATTCATAAAATTATATAGCATTTTAATTTGGTGTATTTATACAAGTAAACAGAAAAAATTGGCAGATCGTTTAGCATTACCACTTGAGAAGGAATATTTGGTGAAGTCTTGAAAATCTACTTTATATATTCTTGTATCTGCTTGAATCTGAATCTTGTACATGAAGTCTTGTATCTGCTTTAAAAGGCGAAGTTATCTATACTTATAATAAAGCTCTATATGTGTTTGTGGGTTGGCGCTCTGTAGGTCAGACCGTTCAACCTATAGCTACCAATTTGGCACAATTTGGCACACACCTACCACTTGGTGATCGGGAATGTCTGGAATTTGATTTGTTATTACTTGATAACTTCTGAACTTGATTCATTCTGAAGTTCTTTTGAATTAAAATAAAACAGAATAAAGGAAATTAAAATTTTTTAATATGCATAGCGTTACTTCAACTGGCGTAGAAAATTCACACATTTGCTACTATAATGGGCGTTGAAAATTCATGATTGCGCATTGTTGAGAAAACGGATACGAACTTGGTTTTAAAAGCTTAACATGTTTTCGACCGATTATTTAAACAATTCTGTTTATTTTTTTTAGTGTTTGATGCATTTAAAACTAAACATTGTTAATTAATTCATTTGTTCATGATGAATATGTGAAAATTTTGTTGAAAACTTCTTGAGATATTACATAAATTAAGAAAGATATTCTTTAGTGTCTATAAAGTTTTAATACTCAGCGATTGTTTTCATTACTCATATTTTTTAAAAAATGCTTCGTTTCAGTAAATAATGTTCGTATACTAATTGCAGATTAATCATTTCCACTTTAATTTAAAGCATAAATTCTACAAGAGCTAACAGAAAATTAGAGATACTTATTACATTATGACTGAAGTCCAGTCCTTTAGAATATTATGGGTGAATTATATATCAAAATTCGAAGCTTTAAAATATTTTGATGAAGAAGCTATTAAAATAGGAGTTACAAAAAATATTTAATTATTAAAATTTCAAATAGCATTAAGATCGGTCAACCGACTGGTCACCAAAGGCGGCTAGTATATTATATATTTAAAAAAGCGTGATGCCACTGATTAGAAATAGAAGAAAAATATTGGCTATACCAATTTCTAGTTAGAAACATTGTAGCAGAATATTTTTTTTATGTTTTAATTCGTCTGAATTGTTTCCATTTCTGTCGTTATATTCACGGCGGAACGGTTTTTACAACGCTCAATTTACAGAAAGAAGGTCAGTTAAAAGTTAATAAAAACAAAAAAAAGTTCCCCAAAAAAGCTAATTGTTAAAAATTTCCATTTTAGCACAAGAAAAATAACTGGAATAAAATGCTCGAAGGAAAAAAATATAATTGGTTTAAATTTCTTAAAATATTTATAATAAAAACCCATTAATTTTGAAAATTTATTCAATTTTTTTTTCTGGAGAATTAATTTGGCATCTTATTAAAGCTAGTTTTTTTACTTTAAAGCTAGATTTTTCTGGAATAATATGCAATCGAGTTATTTTAGAAAAAAGTTTAAACTATACTTAATTTTTTTTATTTAATTAAAAATCTACTACAAATTATCCAAATTATTTCTAAATGAATATTTCCATGTAAACTTTAGTAGCTGTAAATATTACAGTCTATTCATAGAACATCGAATTTTATGCGTTATGATTCTTGTATCAAGCGACTTAAAGAAAGTATGTAGCCTAAAAACATAATTAGGTTTTTGTTTTCCTGTCATCTTATTTAAGGGGAACTAAGTTTAACTCTGTAAAGAGTAATGAAGATAAATAAGAAAAATTATTTTAATGAGCTCCATACATCATTACTTGATTTTGAGCTAAATCTATTTTACATCAACTTTTAGTAGATTCTCATTTAACAGACACGATAATTAATGGTGAAAGCGTAAAACAAGAAGAAAAAAATCATTCTGATATTTCAAATAAGCTAAGAGATACAAATAGTTGATGAGGGAAGAAAACATTTATGAGTCATTTAATAACACGTTTAGGTTTAACGACTTGTTTACAGTTCGCAACATCTGCTATTTAAATTGAAGGTCACTGCTAAACTTGGAATGCAAAAATATATTCTTTATCGCATAAGCACAATTTGATGGGAAGTGCCACGGTTCGGTAGCGGAATCTTGAATATGTAATCGACTTTCGTGCACGATAATGCTACTTTTCATTTGTTAAATAGGTGTTTATTTCACTTCCTGTAAGTATTGATCTTTTTTTATTGGAAATAAATCCGCTAAAATGATGATATAATGATTCTATTTCTAATATTAGTCATCTTATTTGATATTTGGTTGGAGTTAGGGTTCAGCAGAACTCTTTCTTATTCGTCGAAACATATTTTGAATCAATTTTTTTAAAGCAGTAATGCTTCTGTGGATCTATAAGACTTCAGCAACATGGACCTCTCAATCTGCAGTTGAATGCTCTACCACTGAGCTATTCCCACGGCATTATTTTGCAACATGGCTCTTTTCTACAGAAATGATAAAATGAAAATATTATTCGCTGCTAAACAGTCGAAACGAAAAGGAAATTGAAAGGGCTAAGTTTAAAAATTGCTAATTTTAAGATGAAAAATCAATATGATGATTATTAAATGGTCGCTGAAATAATTATTGATATGAAAATCTTTGATTTGCAATTCTTCAACTAATTTTATTTCCGAATCTAGAAGTTTTGTAAATTATATCATTAAAAAAAGTTAGAAAAATCATGACATTCTATGAAATCAAAATGTTACTATTTTATAGCGTTTTGTGCAATATTTAGTTTATTTGTCTGCATTGTTGATTATCTTGTTGAAAATATGGAATTTCGTAAAAGCTTCAAATACATGTAAGTATTTTAATACTTTTATAAATATATATATGCATAATAGCGCATTTTTCATTTAGCTTCGTCATTCTATAAAGAAAAGAGATCATGCACTTTGAAATTTTTTTTTGTCTATGACTTTGTTTAGATCTACATTATTTGTGCGTAAATTTAATAAAAGTTTTTCATCAGAGTTTTAGATTAATAATTTTGTGCCAAATCGGAAAATCGTACTGGGACCATACGCTTACTCGAATTTCTCTATGAAATTTATAAAAGTTAAATTTAAATGCAAAAGTATTTATTGAAAAAAATAAGTACTATAAAGTCGATGGAAGAGACTTCGGCTAGTTAATTTCAATAATATGGAGATTTCTGACTTGTGATTGAATAATGATTCTTCAAATATTTGATGTCTGCGCTCGGCTGACAGAATTTTTCATCATAAAATTATTAATTTCTTCAAAATATTTAGCTAGAATATTTCTCTAAAGTAATGAGTAAACATATCCAATATAACATTTTTTTATTAAAAAAAATTTGGAATAAAATTTGAATTTCTAGAAAAAAATTTTTCACCAAATTTTTTAACTTTTGTATCAGAAATTTTTCATTGAACAGCTCTTAAACAACTGAAATGAGGACATCTGTTTTTTCTCAAAAATAATGAACATTTCTTCTATCTTTAAAGAAATTTTTAAAACACATTTTTGACATCTTAGTAATCGTAATCAGTTTTTCCTCTTCTTTATTGATCTTTTCATTTATTATTTTTAGATTGAATGAATTTATAGGTTGTTCCGATCCAGAGAGAATGAACTCTTCATCTGGCAAAGGTAAGATTAATTTTAAAAAACAAATAAAATGTTTTATATTTTTTCTGACCTGAAAAGAAATTGTCAATTTTAATATTATTAAATACTACCTTTGGCGACCAGCTGGTTCGCTATGAATAATACGTTCTAAAATTTTCAATTAAATACTTACATACCTTGCTCTCTTTATAACTTATCAGTCAAATATATTTAAACTTCCAACTTCGAGAGTCACGTAACTCGTGTTATTATAGAAGCCACACGATTATTTGTTCATTGTAATATTTATCTCTTTGATTTACAATAAGCTGTTATGGAATTATGTGGAAAATATCACATTTTATATTTACTCCCTAACATTACGCTACCATTTCAACACGTGCAGAGCATCACACTTTCTACCATTTAATTTGCTGTAAGAGTTAATTTAATCATTCCGTTTGAGTTTTTGACAAAATGATGGCAAAAGCACTGGTACACTCTTAATATGCTCTTGCAGGTTAAGTTCTACTTTCATTTTGTGAGAAATGAATTGTTGGAAAATATAGTTAAAGTATTTTTAAATAAATTCATAACAAATAGAAATTTAATTTTAGGTAAAAAAATTATTAATAAAAAAGAGTAATTTTTAAGAGGATTTGAAAAACAGTTTTGGGCTGTAATATTTTCAGAAATTATCGCAGAGAAATTCCAAATATTTGCTTAATTAAAAAAAAAAATTAAAAAAAAAAACACCCATCAAGATGTACTTTTTCATTTTTCAAAGTAATTATGTACTTACCAAGTGCGATATCCCTAGATCATATGGTCTGGTGTGTAGAGCGCTGACGCACGCACATACGTACACGCACGCACGCGCGAGCACATACACACACACATTCATTCATACACGCAACACATATTCATTTGATTATCAGCATTGGAATAATTCCGGGCATTGATTGACCTGAAATTGATATCTTCTTTAAGGTGTTGGACAGACAGATTTAAAACAATACGATTTCATAATACTATTTTTTTTTTTATAAATTAGTCAATTTTAATGATTGATTTAGAAGAATGATTGATGTAGCAACTTTTATTAAAAATGTTAATAGTATATTTTGTAAAATCTGGTACATAGAGCAAAGTATGAAAAAAATCTAAAACTCATTATTCCTCAATGCATTTTTGATTCAAACTACATAATATTTACTTCATTTAGACAACGTTAACAGTATTGAACAATATGTATGCCTATTACTAATATATTTTACAAATTGACCATTGGTTCCGGAATTTGAATGCATATCCTGTATAAATTCAATCAGGTTCATCGCAAATAAGGAAGGTTTATTGAATTAATGATACAGATATTGCAAACGATCATAGAATCTTTTGCCTTGCATTTATTTTTTTAGAAAATATCACATTTTATATTTATTTTATCCAGTCACGTGCTGAAAGTTACATTTGTTTAGATTTAATTTGCAATAATAGTTGATTTTTTTATTGTGAACTTTCGGAATATGATGGGAATACTCTGATAAAACCTAATTTTTTCCCTTTGACGTGCTCTTGCAGATTAAATTTTATTGTTTTATCTGAAAATATTGTTGAAAATATGGTTAAAACATTTCCTTAACAATTCGTTTAAAATAGAAGTTTAAGTTATATGTTAAAAAAAATGATACTATTAGAAAGCTAGTTTTTTTAATCTTTAACTTGATGTAAAAATTATGTTTGTGCAATAATATTATTGGAAGTTATCGCCGAAAAACGTCGAAATTTCACTTAATTTTTGATTAATTCAAATTCGAAAAAGGGCTCCGAGGTGCACATTCCCGACCTCCAAGGTACATATGTACCAAATTTGGTAGCTGTAGGTTCAAAGGTCTGGCTTGTACAGCGCCAACACACACACATTGAGCTTTATTTTAAGTAGAGATTCAGAAAAATATTTTAGAGCTATTTATAGCAATTTATTTTATTTGAATGAAGTAATATAAGATTACTGACAAAAGTAATGGCTGAAAAGAATGTTAAGTAATTAAAGAATGGCAGCGCTTCTTCACTTCATATCCGTCAATGCAAAAAATCAGTCAAAACTAGTCTAATAGATTAAATGTCCAATTTACCAGAATATATTATTCTATTCAGCCAATGAAAATTCTTCACTCTTTTGAATTCGGGAGAGGAGTAGGTGTCCTGGAGTGCATAGGGTTTGCTTGTGGCGAACTCTAGCAAAAGGTTCACCAATGGTATTAGAAGAAAGTCGCTTTGAGAAGAACGCAAATGCCCAGAAAAAAAAAGGATGAAGAGTGATAACATTGTATTGATATAAAGTCGGATTTTTTTAAAGTATGATATGGAGCGATCGTTAACATGTTGAATGACGTGTCACTCAAATAGGGGTGATAGGAAAAGTTCACATTCACTGGAGAATTTGAAGCTTGGTAAACAAGTCTGTATTTAGTGTATATCTAATTGTTTCATGCCATTTTTCACCGTATAAATCACCTGTGATTAACACGTAATATATAATTAGTTATTATCGTCTCCCTTAAATTAAATGATAACAAAGGAACAAGCGACTTATTAGATGATTGTCCGAATCACAGGCATGATTCATGACATCGGGCTTTTTAACGACTGGTTTAATGGTAGGGAAATTCACTAATGTGCGGTTATGAGCTATTTAGACAGATTAGAATTATTGTTTGGGTTAATGAAGTATTTTCTTTTCTAACAACAAATGAGAATGCGTATGGGTATTTGCTCTCTACTTGACGTTCTTTAAATCCAAATTTGTTAAAGTTGGCACATATATACTTAAGAGCTGGAGAATGTGCATATCAGAAAGCTTTCGTGAAATTTTAATTAGAATAATAATTAAAAATTACAGCTTTTAAGGCGATATTTTAGCTTTTATTCGTGATAACTTTCGAAAATATCTCAGCTTAAAAATGATTTTTATATTAACTTAAAAAGTTAAATTTTCAATAATACTAAATTAATTGCTGTATAATTTTTTTATTGTTTTCGTATTTGCGATTCTTCGTTATCGAATCCGAGGATTTACTACCTATACCCTTCGTAATGTAAGAGTCCTTTAAAAATCGAATGATACTGAAGTAACTGAAAAATATTGAAAAACTGTATTCTTATCTTTAAATTTAGCTCTACCATCTGATTCTGTCAAATTTATACTTGTTAATGTCAGTACTAATGAAGTTGTGAATTTGTTTTGAACACTATCTGCGTGATAATCAAATTACCTTAGTATACTATGATATTGAAATGTTCTGTGTCAAGATAATCATCTTTCCGTTCGTTCAATAAGGAAATTGCTCTACAAAACGATTGATACGTGTCCTAAATATAAATATCACAAAACTGTACATATTTTTCTTCCACTTTTATTTGATTTAAAGTTTTCTCAATGCTTTAGAATTTTTAAAATTTTTTTAATGAATATTTCGAAAATGAAGTTTTCAGTATGTCTTCCATGCATTTAAAGGTAAATGTCTTATCATTCTGCATTTTTTTGTGTGCTACTTGTTGATTATATTGCTTCATGAAACGCAAATATTCTTATATTGTGATCCATTGTTTTCTATTTTTTTGTGTTCTCTTTAATTGTGGATATTCATTATTATTGCCTATTTGCATTTCATGAGTCGATGTAAATGGATTTCTTTCAGTATTTTGCATTCCATATAAATAAAGTAAGCATGGATATCATAATCATGAGTTAATGCATGTTCTTCCAATGCGATTTCAAGTTGAGAAAAAATTCGATTTTATGAGACTTTTTTTATATTGATCGATAGAAATAAGTTTCTCCCTTTGTATGCTTTAGAATGCCTGCCCTTTATATGCCACTTAGAATGCTTCCGATTGGTCAGAATAAGATAAAATCTGAACTATAAGTAATTAAAATGATGAAATAAAAAATAGCACCGAAATTCATCAATAGATAGCACTATGACACAAATGATATTTCTTTATATATATTAAAAACGTGACACATTATTTGTATTATAGAAATGTCTATTAGCATTATTATTATATAGATAAGAAAGTGGATTCTGTAGGATCTCTGCACATTGTAAGTAAAAGCGCTCCTAATAAAATTGCCCTACCAGAATTAGTAGAACTCTTTTGCAATTGTAAAGGAATTCCGTCGTATGAATTATATACAAAAAGATCCAACGTCTCCATGAGCCCAACATAAAATGGCAACCAAATAACAGGGAAACTTGATATTCTTCTAGGTAGGGGACGAAAACAAATCTTGTTTTCCAGTGTCGAAATGTAGCTAAAGAGGTCATTGCAGCCAAAAGACAGCTTTCACATGATAGTGTATGTGTTCCAGATATTTCCCGTGTATTCGATGTACCATATTGAGTACACAGGAAAGAACTGGTTAATCTATGCGGATTTTGCATTTTCATTCCTTCAAAATTAAGCCTGTGTACTTATTTCAGGACTTGGAGGTTTGCACTTCGGTTTCCTAACTAGAATGGTGATTGGCGTCATTATAAGGTATGGAACTTTCTGTAGAGTGCTGAAATTTAATGGTAATTGTGGTCTCCTTGCATACCATATACCATCTCACGGGATTTTTGATAACATCTACTGTCAAAGGAAAGCATATGTGTCTGATCTGAAAGGCAGCATTTTACCCCATGTTCTAGATATTCCGGAATACTTACTCTGCTTAGATAGGGAACTAGTGTTCTACGATTTGAACATGAAGGGGAACATATCGAGCAGTTTTACAGTTGCCTTTTTATATTTAATATTTATAAAGCATATTTTATTTATTACAGTGTCAACTGTCGAAATTTCGTATTACCATTTTTATTTAATAAATATCAAATTCTTCCTTTGAATTAGTAATAACTCAAAAGTTATCTTATTTGTACGAAAAAGCACATATTCTACAGTTCTCTAAAGAGAAAAACTCGTTTGCCTCTATTCTTGTATATTTAGCTGTGATCACGTGATACAAAGTGTGGAACCTGTCACATTCAAATTACTGTCTTAATTTTTTTTTAATGCTTACACCTATTTTGAACAGTCGGAAAATTTTAACTAGTAAACCTTGGCTCATCTGAGAGGAAAAAAAACAGCTGGATCTATTTGACCTAGGTATGGAAGATATAAGTATAGGAAATATTTCGATTGTAAATTCCGAATACCTTTACTCTCTATCGTTTACATTCATTAAAAAATTCTAATCGTTTAAGAGCAGTCTTTTATTACGCAATGTTTTCAAAAAACTGTGCTTAACTAAAAAAATGGATGCTACAGTGAATAATGCATCATAAGAATTGAGGAGAATTGTTCGATGAAACTTATTCTCAAATCATAAACGAAAATTTGTACTTCTACAAAATTACATTAGAGTTTGCTAAAATAAGTCTTGCCAATTATGCTGTTGGTAAGTTATCTGTAATGAAAAAAGATTACATTTGAATTGCTAGTATATTCCATATAATATGCTTCAAATAGCATACATACAAGGTATTGTGAATTTTTTTTAAAGAAAATTAATTAACACAGTTAAATCTTAAATCCTCTTAAGCCGTCATGCGCTGTTGACGTTCAGATAATGATCTGATGGTTTTTCTATTTATTATTTTTATTATTCAGTAAATCTTTTCGATTTGAAAAAAGTTTCTCGCTAGCACTTCAACTCAAACAATCAAATGGGTTGTTTATATGAGACATAATGTCTTATGACATTAGCATGGTTTGTCCACATTTCGTTGAAAATAGCATCGGAAAGTAGATTTCAAATATATTTTGGATAAGGATTTAACAGAGCATACTACATCACTTAGCTATTCGGATATATTTTTCCGAAGAAATTTGTTTTGTCCAGGACTAAATGGAGAATTTGACTAATCATTACTAATCTAAATAACGGTTAATTTATATTGTTGTATACATTTTACTATAATGTTTCTGAACTTAATCTTTGAAATATTTTTTCAGAACAGAGTATTGCTATTATTTCAAACCTTTACAAATCTATCGTGCCATCTTCCCCCTTTGATGTTTTTGTCAAATAAATTTTGAATTTGGCTAGGTGGAATATAAAGACAGAGAAAAAAATGTTTTCATTATGTGCAAGTAAATTCCCTTCCGACCTTTTGTAACTTAAAAAATAAAATCCATGAAATATAAAAGCGTTCATTTCCATTATCTTTCTGTGAGAAATTTGATATATAGTTTTAACGTTTTAGGTTTAGTTCATCACCACTATAAAGTAATAAAATAATGAATAAGCTATTTTTGATACGTTTAAAGAACCGCAAAATTAAATCAAAATTCGTTACGTTCATTTACTGACAAAATTTTTACCTTCATAAGCAAAGCTGTTATGTGAAGAACATTGCTAAGTAATGTCTCTGATCAAGTTTATACAAACTCAAAATGTTTCTTCTGATAATATGTGCTTACCAGATTGATAAGCAATTTTATCAATTTTTCGTTAAAAGTATTTTCAAAATATATGAAATTGAAATGAAAATCTGAAAAGTTAATGGCATGAAGTCTTCAATGCTTGAAAATATATCCATCGAATAAACCGTAGCATTTCTTGGAAAATTTTTGCAGCTGATAGCTCCAGGTTAATTCAGTTCCAAAAAAGTTCTATGATTTGTAGGAAAGTTTTCCACCATTTTAGATTGCTGAGATTCAATATTAACGAACGATATCGTTTTATGAAATTATAGGCTCATGGAATTTCAGGAGAAAAAAGATCAAAAGTCGATGATATCAACAAATCAAAAAGCGCCAAACAATAGCACACACACACGCGCGCGCATCCGCCCGCTAACTATCATTATATGCAGACAGCTTTTATATTTAGATATAAAATAAGCAGACAAATACTTAATGAAATTGAAAAGAAAATGAGAAGAAGTAATATTCTAATACAATATAAGAATGGCACCCGTCGAATAATAAACGTATTCGTGATGCGTGATTAAACCAGTCATGTAAAATGCAAATGCAATGAAATGTTTCATTATATGCCAAGAATTTCTATAATATTTTCACACAAAAGAAACAATAAATTATTTTGAAAATATTTTTTTCTTTCATCATTATTGTTCACTTTATTAAAAAAAATTTGAATTGTCTTTTATGACGCATTTTCCTCTCTTTACTGTTAAAAGGTAAATTTAAATATTGAATTTATTTTTTAATTGAGATAATTTCTTAGATTAACGTCCTTTTTTGAAACAACACAAAGGCTATCGGGGGTTGACCTCGTAATTAAGAAAAGTGGTCAGATGACTATTAAATCTTTTGCATTGGTTGGAAAGATCTTGACCGTGTTGTCATTTTGAAGGGATTACTATCTACAATTTCTCTTAATTTCGTCTTTTAGCCTTGGGAAATTTATGATGAAAATTGACATAATGATTTAATCCAACAAATCTGGTCATGGTTGGATGCTGGAGCTATTGTGCAGATGGCGACCAGTTATTTCAATTGCTTTTATCATTTGTTTTCTCAGCGGTCAAGGAGATGGAAAATTAATGTCATTAGCTCTGCACGTGTCATAACACGACAAAAAATGCCATTTATATTTCCTGTATTTGTTAAATTGTTGATATTATATCTTATTTATTGTTTAAAATATTAAGAGTTATCTAAACGACATTTATACAAAAACAAAGGAAAAGTAAATTATGGGAAGATTTATCTATACAGTTACACGATTCCTTTTCATACAGTTACATGGTATGGAGTGTTTTGTATCTGCCTTGTCGTATAGTCAACAAAAGCGAAAGTGACTTTTAGCTCTCTTATTAAAGTATTAACAACCTAGCTCAAAATTTAATGTAAGCAATCTCGTATTTGGGGGCTCTAGGCAATGTACATTTTGAGGACTCTTTAATAAAATGATTAATTTAATTTCACACTTTCGTATATTTTATTATCTCAATGATTTATTTTAGATTAATCTTTTTTACATTATATAACATAGAGAAAACATACTAATAGTCAAAAAATTTGGACTCAAGATTTTGACCTACCTGATTTCAAAAAACACCATTTTTGGAAAATTTCCCTCTGTGATAAAGATAACACACTAACTCTGAGCTAGACGGATAAAACTTGATATTCAGGCGTAAAAACTAATTTACAGATTTGAACAAAATTGGTTCAAAGGAAATCTGTCTGTTCAGCTGTTCGGATAAAAGTTGGCTCAATAAATACAACGCGAAGAGAGCTAAATAGATAAAATTCAATAAATAATATTGTGAATATTAATCTTCTGGGATGAGAACAATATTTCATTGTTTGAATTATTCAAAAATTAAATATTTCCTTCGTGATATTCCTTTCTCGTAGCCATGTCAAAAATCAACTACCCTGATGTTCTAAAAATTATCGAATCACAGATGGACGGTGTTTTGGAATTGAAGAATCGGATCCTTCTTTTACCTTCTACAGCTGAACGAGTCCGATTAACCGATCTTCCTGGACATCATGTTATCCCAGAAAAGCAACGGCTTCGAATCAGGCAGTTGTTAGAAGACAAGGATCATGCTCTCATCGGAGGAAGGAAATGACTGTAAAATGTTGAATAATAATAATAATAATAGAAACGCCAAAATCTTAAAGCTTAGAAAGCGAACATATACGCAATAAAATTTTAAATGTATTGTTAAAGTGTAGTAGTTTTTCCTGCGTAAGAATTATGATTTTTTAATTGAAAAATATAATTTGTTTTTATGAATATTTTAATGTAAAAACTGTTGATTAGAAAAAATTTATAATTAATCGAAATATTGATTCTATATTGGATATTCTTGAAAAAAAGTTAAAACAATAATCATATTATTCTGTGAAATAATTAGGATCAACAGTTTAAAATCACTTTTAAACCTAATTTATATAATTCATCAATTATTAAAGTATATTCTTAATTATTAGTTTTAAAAACAAATATTCATGCATCAGTCAGTAGTGCCAATCTTTAAACACTAGCATTTTTAAGTATGTTTTCATTACAATACAATACCTTTTAAACACTACGTTAATTTTTACATGCTGAGAATATATAAATTCTATGACAAAAAATCTATCACTGTCTTTATACAAAGAAAAATATGTCAAATATATGTCAAAAGAATGTCATGAATACCAATACCTAAAACAAAGCATAATCTCATAAACTGAAAAATCAAGCAATACGTATAGTGCTATAAAAGGTGAGAAATAAAATAATAATTAAATGATATTTTCGATATTTAATTCTATGTAGATGGTTAGGAGCAATTAAAATTCAGAGTGCTTTGTTATTAAAATGATACTTCTCACACTTATGTAGAGCTCATTCTGTTTGATGTACTTAAAAAATTTTTTTTATCACCACATTATATTTTTTATTTAATATAAAGAAGCCGTTATGTAAATTAAGAAAATTATGAAGATACTGCTTGTTCGAAAAATTCACATGAGCAGTTTTCGCATTTAGATTATCTTAATGTACGATGCGGTTCCACTGATTTCATTTTTAGCCCCCATTTCCTTAGGAGAAAACCCCTTAGCGACATGTATTCCATTACCGGTGCCTATTATTACGAACTTCTACGTCAACAATTGATTTATGCACTACATACATGCAAATATTGAGGTACTTTTTGTTCATATGAGATGGTGCAAAACTGTATACTGCTTTACAAGTGAAAAAACTGCTTCCTGCCAACTTTAGAAACGATGGATTATTTCGAGGATTTTGGCATTCTCATTTTCCATACTCAAGTCTTCGCCTTTGCTTGTAGAGATACTGAAAAGTCGTGTTTATGGAGAAAGCATTTGGACTCCTCATGAATAAAAAGTAAGAATAACATACTATGTTGCTGCAGTTACTTAAGAAACCTTCGCTGTGTTGTTAAATACGGTGAATGAACCATTCCCACCTTGACGCGATTCGTTACATAGAAATTGAAGAATTTCGATTCACAATCAAATGTAAATGATCTATTTTCTGTTTTGCCAACGGAGATCATGGAATTCCTGTAAAAGCTGAAGCCGAAGAAATCATCAAAATGGGACCAAATTAGTAATTGCATGATTAAACATTTCCCAACCAGATTTATTTTATACTTGATATTTTAGCTAATTAAACAATTAAAATTGTGGTATTTCCATAAATACTGGAAAACAGCTATGGTTTCTCCTATTTCGAAACCAAACTCTGATTTGTTATTACTTCAAAATTTTCGTCCCGTATCGCTGTTCAGTAGCTTGAGCAAAGTGTACGAATCTGTGCTTCTCAAACACCTGAATCAATTTCTCAGCAACAATTATATTATAATTTTTCAAAAATTCGGTTTTTTGTCAATGAAATCACCAGCTAAATCGTATTACAGAATTGTTTCATGATGACTTTGTGAAGTGCGAAATCACCGATGCACGTTCTCTAAACGTAGTCAAAGTTTATAATACAATTTCTCACGAAGAACTTTTATGTGGCTCAAATGCATGTGACTTAGATTGTCTGAGCAGTTTGTCAAAATTTTACGCTCATACCTATCTTCTCGTAATTTTAGGGTATGAATAAACAATATAATTTCATCCCCTACACCAATTCCGAGCGGTTGTGTACAAGGAAGTTTGCTCTTTGTTAATCATTTACCGAGAGTTTGGAATAGTCACTTCGCAATTTTTGCAGACGATACCGCATTTTTACATAACACAAGGATCCACAAATTGTCACTAAACAACTAGAATAGTACATGATCCTTTTACAGTGCCGGTTCATTGGCTGGAAAATAAAAGCCAAACCAAATAAATGCTCGTGCGCCTTATTTACTGAAAAATTGGTAATGCCCGATTTAGTCTCCATCTAAATTTTCCAGCCCGTCCCCTTTGTAAATAGCTTTTAACCATAGTACAAATACTTAGGGTTAATTTTGTTGTCTTCTGACTTATGGGGCTTTACAAGTACTCTGACAGTTATCTGTCAGCGATTTAAGTCGTGTGAGCGTCTCTCGTTTTTTTAAAAGCGCCTTCTAGGCCAAGAGTCTGGCTTAGCTACTTAATTGTCACATTAACTTGCATAACCCGTTTTTACAGGGGAGCACATTCACACATCTCATAGATAGAACACAACCATACCCGAACCGGGACTCGAACCCGGGACGCCCAAATGAGGGGAAAGACGTGTTATACCCGTATGCCAGGACACCAGCAGAATTAATTTTAGACTAAATTAATATTTAGTAGTCATATTAAAGCGGCCGTGACCAAGCTTTGATTATGAATGCCAAACTCAACAGCTTCTCCATGGCGTAAGCTCTCGATTAGGCTCAAACTTCTGCTCAACAAAGCTATTTTAAGACCTGTGTTGCTATATGGCTTCCAAATTTGAGGGGGAGGACTTCCGCTGAAAACATTAAGAAGTTGCAAGCTTTTCAAAATAAACATCTAATGAAAATTGTTAATGCGCCCTGATACGTCAAAAGGAAAATACTTCATGATTCATACTTCTTACTTCAAATTAAACCTGTTTCGGTATTTATCAAAATAACGTTAATTAAGTTCTTTGAAAAATTACCTCAGTTTTATAACGAGGTATTTCAAATTCCAGCATTTGATCGGGTTTTGTTTAGCCGTAGGAAAAAGAATTGCAATCGATGACTCCTACATTATTTTTCCATCTGTAAAAAGACTGAGAATTGCTGACTCTGTTAAATCTCTCGTATTAAGTCTCTTACTAATATGATTAAAATCTCTAAAAATTATTTCTTTTTCTGCCTAAATAGCTACGATGAGCTGCCCGCATAAAATTTCTGGAGTTTTTCGAAAATAACTAATCAAAATAGTAACTAATTAAATAGAACTTTAATTCCATTAAAATTCTATTTCCCCCATAAATAATCAAAATATTATTTTAAATTAATGATTTTATCATTAAAATTTTAATCCAAATATTATACTAAATTTCATGTAGTTAGACCTTTATTCGCTCGTCTAAACTAGGTTCAATTAATTTTAATCTTTCTTTCAACTTACAAATTATAATAATTATTCCAAATTATGATGTGGTGGTACTCGTGACCACTTTGTCACACTGAGAACTTCCAAAATATCATAACTTTGCCGTTGAATCTATACTAATATTACAAATGTGAAAGTTTGGATAGATGGATGGATGGATGTTTGTTCGTCAATCACGGAATTGAATGAACTGCTGAACGGAATTGAATGAAATTTAACACAAAGATAAATTATAGTCAGGAATAGAAGGTAGGCTACTTGTTATTCTGGTTAATTGAGTGTTTAATTTTTATTAATTAAAAACAAACTTTCGCGCCAAAAAGCTGACGCCAAATTCCGCCAAAGATAAGCAAGGCTCCATTTTTTTCCTCCAATAGAAATGAGGTTAAGTTTAAGGGAATTTCGATCGAATATTTCAAACGGTTCTCTTTATTTTCTTTGTGTTAGATGTATTTAAAATCAAATGTTGTTAATTAATCGATTTTTCGAACTCATTCTGAAGTACTTTTAAATAAATTTAAAAAAACTGAATAAAGAAAATAAAAAAAATTCTAATCTGCATTGAATTACCCCAACTGGCGTAGGAAAATCTGACATGTGCGATTGTTGTTCATGAGTGATTGTTGACAACTGAGTTTTTATTTAGATTAAAACTTAAAAAATTATGTGTATAATACTGTTGTAGCTATCTCAATCTGGATCAATAAATAAAATGGATATGACTTGATTTTAAAGAAATATGGACTTGATTTGCTGTTTTGTTTTATTTCAGGTGCAAATTGTAAATAAATAGTTTTTAGGTTAGTTGTGCACTTTAAAATTGGATAAGTTGTACTTTTATGCTATAAATTTTTCGTATATGCTTATAGTTTTAAGTACATTGTTTTTAGAATAGTTTTAATCTTTTTGATTCATTATTACTTGATAGCCTTTCGAAATGCCCGGAAAAAGCAAATCTAATCTTTCGAAAAAGACTAATCAAGTTCCGGCTATGACAGAAGTAGAAAGTCGATTCTTCAAGAAGAATTTAGAAGAATTAAGGAAGGGGAGCGACAAGCTACATCTAAATCAGTTGAAACGCTATAAACGGTATTGGAATAACGGAATTTATCAAATCATCTAATACATACACATTAAAATTTCCACGCTTACGAAGTCGCGGGTAAACGTTAGTACATTATAATACGCTTTTGAAATTTGATTGATGCGAATAAAATTTTGAACAAATTATGCGTTTAATTAAAATTTTTATTTCCGTTCTTTATGAATCATCTTTTCATCTGATGGTCAAAATCTAAGTTATTAATTTTTATTTTAAATTTCTTTCTCTCGTGGTTAAATAACGTATATACCAAATTTCAACAAAATCCATCTATCAGAATGGTTTCTATATAAATATGAGTAAGATCACTTTCATTATAACCACGCTATATATACGCTGATTGTTTGAATTCCTGTTTGAACGCATGGAAAAATTGGTTATATGAATTAGAAGTAGATTCCAATTTAATGTTTCTTACTTTTATGGAATGACCTTTTTATTTTCAAGCTTGATATTTCTGGCAACCTGCTTGTTTACCGAAATATTAAAATACTTTAAGCATCGTTTAGTCCTCAAGTTTTTTCCATTTTTAATCATTTGTTAAATGATTTTTTAATCGTATTTCATAAAAATATGAGGATAACTGAAAAATAACTCAAATCCTCTTTTATTGTTTCTACAAATATGTCATATTTTTTTTTCCATTGTTAAAAATTTATCACGACAAAGTATTTGTAAGCATCAAATTATATCAGACATTTCACGATATTTTATTCAGATAGTTTCGCACCTGCTGTGTTTATTGTGCATATTAGCTTTCCTAATCTAGTGAAGACTCATGACAACACAATGCCATTAAGCTGTCTAGGTAAACTATCTTTTTATAACATGATGAATTTCACAATACGGTAACACTTTCTCAATGGCCACCTTTGGCATTCATTTGATTGGATGGGATAAATGGTTATTTAAAATTTCAATCAAGTGTTTTACCAGCAAAATATTTTTAAATTTCAGATTTTGATAGCTTATAAATCATACTATTTTAAAGGCTCTTATCATTATATTTTTTTATGCTTTTTTGTGTAATTTTTTTCTTTTATTGCTAAATTCTGAAATTAAACTTTAATCTTAAACACAACAAAATTCCAAAATTTTTATCATCAAAATACCTTATACTGGAACCTACTCATCACAGGAAAAAGCTGAATCTTCGTATTTTGATTCATTAAATTTTTTAACAATGGAAAAAAAAATATGACATATTTGTAGAAACAATAGAAAAGGATTTGAGTTATTTTTCAGTTATCCTAATATTTTTATAAAATACGATTAAAAAATCATTTAACAAATGATTAAAAATAGAAAAAAAGTTATACAACAAAAAAATTTGGTATAATTGAGTAGAAAATGTTTGAAATTTTTACGATGGTGCAAAAATCTTTTTCTTTTCATTTAAATATCATGAAAAAATTATTGTAGAAAAACGCTAAAATTTCTTTTGATTTTTATTTAATTTAAATTTAACCCAGATTTTAAAAATATCGCTTCCAGTAGCACAATCTCATTCCCCACATTCCATGTTTGATAGTTTTTGATGAAATGGTCTGAACTGTTGAAAACCAGCATTGTGTATGTGTGCACTTGCACACATACACAAAGAAACGTAGGATACACACTTTTTTTTATTAACCGAGTATAAGATATACATGATGTGGAAAATATTATCAGCAAACATAGCAAGGTAATCTTTACAGAATAAAAGTACAAATAATTTAATAATACCAATAGAAAAAAGTATAAAATAGATTGTTGGTTAATTTTAATTTTTTTAACTTAAAATTTTTACTCAAATATTTTGAATTTCTTTCTTTAAATATCGTTTATAATATAAATTTATTTTATTTAATTCAAAAAATAGACTAAAAATTGGAAAAAATAATCTATCGATATTTTGGAACTGGTTTAGTTATTAAAGCAATTTGTATTGTGTGCTTTATTAGTGATGATATAATTTTTTTTATGGTTTATTAAAAATAATTTTTTTAAATTTAAAATATTTGATGTTTGAATTGCAAAGTTTATTTTGAAATTCTATAGAACTATAGTCTAGTGTGTTATCATTTAAATTAAAACTAAAAAATTATGATCATTACTTTGTTTGAATTATAATGTGAATCTTAAATCTATTTTATATAAAATTTTTAAAAAGTCATTTTTAAATTTCTCATTTTCTTTGCCACTTATTGTAATAATTTTAATATCCAATTTTTTTTTACTCGGAAAATGAAATAGATTAATTTTTTGTTACGGTTCCATCAATCTTGCATTAGATAAACTTAACTTTAATAATAAATCGAAACTTTTAGTATTTAATTTTCTTAAATGCATAAACATGGTTAAAATATTCTTACTGACTGAAATTTTTTGCCATATCCTTGCGATATTATTTAGGTGAATATTAAAATAGGACAAATTGTGAGCATTGAAAATATCTAAACCCATCATCATTATGTTATATGCATTACTATTCCAAATATTCTTGTTATTTCCATATAACCTTCTTCTATAGTAATAATAATCTGCATAATTATCTGATAAGTCATCTTCTGGTGATTCAACACTATTCTCAAATATGCAGCGCAGAATATTTTAACACTAAAATTTTCCTATTACAAATTCGCATCAGTTACGAACCATTTTCTTTCTTATTACACGAAATTATAGCATTGTCATTAAAATTAATCGCGATGATAATTCTGCACATCTATTTGATTATTTTTTAAAGACATCCCTCATGCCCTCGATTCTACCTCATTGTAAAAATTATCGCGCTCACTCAACCGAGAAATCAAAAGAAATTGTGCAATATCAAAACAATGCGGTTTTTCTAGAAAATTCTTGATATTTTTATTCTGGAGTTTTATACCTGTAGTGGAAGATGTTAAAAGCTTTATTTGTAGAAAGTGAGCAACAAATTAAGTTGGTTTATCCACCTTTTTTTTTTTTTTTACTTCTAGTGCTGTCATTTTTTTTTTTTTTTTTTTTTTTTTTTTTTTACAAAGTAAAGCAAAATAAATATTTTTTCTCTCTTAATTTAACAAAAGAAAAGAAGGTAACGATAGGAAAATAAGGAAAAAAAAGGGTAAACTTAAGAAAAAAATGCAAAAATCTCTTAATTTTTAAAAAATTGAAGTCAGAGCATAATTTATGAAAAACTAAAGGAAGTGGTCTTCACAACACTTTCTCGCGTTCTCTCTAATAATTATATTATTCCACTTTCTTAGCATAAAGTTAGAGAATCGAGCAACACCCTGAAAGCCCCGAGTACCCAGATTTTAATTTTCAAAGTCTTACACATGAGCTTTTTACACTTCATGATCCAAAGAAGAAAATGAATATGCATTTTGACATATTTTTTGTTTACCGATTCAAATCAAAATTTGACACATAACTACAATTTTAATAAGAATATAAAATACTAATTTTCATAATTTTTTGAGTCATAGGCTTTACGTACAGGTAAAGTATCAAATTTTGTTCATCTCCCTCTTTATATCTTATTACTATTGATTCACTTTTATTCGACCTGTCAGTCATACTTGTAGTTACCACATTTCCTTAAAAAATTTCAGAAATATGCAACTTTCGTGGGAAAAGAAACCACAAACAGAATTTCGACCAATATTTTATGACAAATAGACTTAATAAGTTACAGATAGATAAATATAAAAATAATAATGACAGACATACAAACGATATTACGAGGGTTGATAGATAGACAGAATTTCACAATTATTTTTTTCTGATTCAGAGAGGTTAGAAACAAAATTCGCCAAAATCTCAATTTCTACTTTTTTGCTTTCAGTCGCCAGCAGCTTTCTTTCCAGGCCAAAAATCCAAAGTATAATTAAATTTATAAGCGAAAATACAGACCTATTCTTATCTCCCTAGCTCTCAACATCAAGTGGCATACCAAGAAAAATCAAGGGGGAAAAACTGACACCGTAGTCCCCTATCTTACATTTCAATCTAACAGTGATTCTCTTCATTCCCATTAACCTATATATATATATATATATATATATATAGAGAGAGAGAGAGAGAGATGATTCTCAATTCTGTAAATAGTTTTTTAATATTTTTTACTGTAAATATTTTATCACTTAAATAAAATTCCCGTAACATGCCCACCAAAGTATTCGGTAACCAGAATGTCAATGGATTCGAGGGCGTTCTGTTCTGTATATGTAGTATAGAGAAAGTATAAAAATCAACAAAAAATATTTGAATTTTAGACTTTGATAAATATCCACGTTTTATATTATTTTTTAGTTCGAAGAGCACATTTAAAAACTATCCGTCTCTTTGTGACAAGATAACTCAAAAACACTTTGAGCTATAAAGAAATCTGGTATATGGACTTAACACGAAATCTTCAACGGAGAGAGCTAGATATATTTTAGAATTCGGTACACAGATTTAACATCTATTGTAAAGATACCTCTTAAATTTTAAGTGAAATCAAATTACAGTTTGATTGTCTATCGGTATGCACCTTCAGGAACATGTAAACGCGATTATTCAATAATATAAATATTAAATAATAATATTCTAATATTAAATTTGGCTACAAGTGCAGTTTTGTGCTAAACTTTTGTCTCAATGAGTTGAGAAAAAATCGTTGTTTAATTTGTTAAAAAGACAAATGAGATATCGGATTTGTCTAAAACACAAATTTGATTTTTGTATATTATTAATGTAATCTAGGAATTAATCTCCAAATACGAAGCATACACGATAGATTCTGCAAAATTGCTAAATTGGTGCCAAAAGTCACTATTTCGTAACTATTGTGAGTCAGTGCCATGCAAGGCGTTCTCTGACACTACAAGTTTATTATAGAGTATGCGTGCAAGTATTGAGGAGATCATTTCCGTTAGTTGACTATTACAATACATTTTCTTTATAATCGTATGCAAGAACATAAAAATAAGCTTTAGAATGTTTGTAATATATATTGTTGCAGCAAGTAAGCCGGCAATAATTTAATATAGTTTCTTTTAGCTTGAGTGGCATTACTTTTATTTTGTTATTCCAATTTTACTTTATACTTGTAACGTCTTTATTACTGTGGAACAAATGTATTTTCCTAACATCGCCGTCGTACTTTAATACATGGTGCCGAAACCCGGGAATGAACCAGGGACCTTTAGATTTATGAGCGTGGTGAGAATGATAGAGAGGAAGCTTTGACCGCAGCTCATTTCCTAACTGGTCGAAAGTTGACCCCTGTTCTATCCGAACCCGAATTTAGAAATAATAAGCTCACAAATATTTACAGGCAACAGCAAGACCTACTGGATACATTCTGGAAAAGATGGTGCAAAGAATATCTTTTGGAGTTATGTTCATACCATCAAGTAAGAAAAGTAAAGCAATCAGCACGAATGCGAATCGGAGACTTGATGCTTTTGCAGGAATATCTACAACCCTCGATAAATGAGGAAGAAAGCTCTGCAAGCAGGCAATAATTTAATATAGTTTCTTTCAGCTTGAGTGGCATCATTATTTTTATTTTGTTATTCCAATTTTACTTTATACTTGTAACGGTTTTTTTTAACTGTGAAATAAATATGTTTTACTAACATCGCCGTCGCACTTTAATGTATATTATTGTTGTGTTTTTATTTGCAGAAAATTATCCGAAATCAAAGCAGATTGTTTTTCCCGTTGTAATATTAAAACAAGATAATCTCATTGTTACATGAGATCAAATCCTATTTTCAGGATATTATTTTATGTAATCCGTATGAGGCTTAACACGAATTGTCGTAACATATTTATGGACTTAAATTTTATCCATAAATTGTGATCATTACGACAATATTACGTTACGATATTATTATATTATTTGCTAGTTACTTGGGATGATTATGAACGTAACATATATGATGAAGAAAGTATAAAAAAGTTCAGCACTCTCTATGAAAGGCTGTTTTATAAATGTTAGATTTTCGTTTAAAAATTAAAATTTTAACGTTTATTTTTTCAATAACCTCGAAACAGGTTATTTCATAAAAAAGAATTAAAAAAAAACATTACAATTTTTAAAGAAAAACTTGTCACTTTTTTATAAATCGTAATTAATTTAAAAAAGAATTTAAATTTTATTTTACAACAATATTTTGCATTGTTTTAGTTATTAAATTCAGAGCCGGCCTTCTCTATGAAGGGGCCCTAATTTTTTTTGCAATGTAAAAAAAACAACAAAAAACCCCGAATAGTTATTAGTACTGCATGTTTATTTAATGCTTGATTTTGTTAATTGTTTTGTTTACTATTAATTAAGTTAGGAAAATTACATTTTTTTTTCAATTTCCTTTTCGATGTTTAGAATAGCAAGTGCATTTAAGCATTATGTATGCTTGATTGACCGAAGACAAGCTTTTATTAATTTCATTTTGCTGAAAGAGAGTTCAACATTTATTATGGTAATTGGCAATGTAAAGAAAAGTTTTAACTAAGTCAAGACATTTAGAAAGAAATTATTATAGTTATTATTTAATACATGCTGCAATGTGTGTTGAGCGTTATTTACATTCCTTTTAAACACAATCAAATTTCATGGCAAAACAATTATTAGAATTAAGTTTTCATCTGCATCACTATTATAAAACACTACAAAGTTTTGGAACATTTTTCGAATTCTTGTTTTTATAAAGTTTTTATATTAGTGATTAATCTGAAATACTTTTAAATCTATCTTTTATCTGTTAAATAACAGTATCCATTACAAAGTTAAAAAATAACATTTAAATTCCTCAAGCAGATTCTCTACGATTTCATCTTTTGCTGTTCCGAAATATAAATTTTCTCTTTTTCGTATTCAATTTTCAAGAAAATGTTCTGAAAGATTCAAATTACATGCTATCGTATTTACTATGTCTAAATATGATAAATTTTGTTCTTAAATTTTGAATTTAATTTTTAATGTCATAGATTCAATTAAACGCCCTATCTAAAACAATTATGTTTATTTTAAATAGTTTATTGATAGCTAATTTTGAACAATATTGTAAACCATTCTTCTAAACAAAATAAATGTCATTTCTTTATTGAATTGAATAGATTAGCTTCGGATACCGCTGTATTATTGTTATTTACATCAATAAATTCTTCTGTTACATTACAAATTGATTCAAACTGTATGTACACAGCTTTAATCTTAGCTGTTTTGGCTTCAAAATGAGTGTTGCATAATGGTTTAAGAGTAATGTTTAAATGCTTTTGTAGGTTTTCCCATCTTTTTGTAGATGCAGAAAATAAGCAATATAAACAAAACAAAAAAACCAAATAACCAAACAATAACCAAAACAAAAAAAGTATTTTATACTACAGGAAGCATCATCACAAATCAATAAATTAAGAGCCTGATGAGCCAGGCACATAGATTTTATGAGAACAATAGAGAAATTTTTCTAGATTTTACACTTTTATGTTTCCCTTTCGTGTTTCTACTGTTGTCGTGTGCCTGTCCATTACAAATCTAAATAAAGCTTCTTCTTTTTTCCGAATAGATCTTTTGTTGGCTCTTCTCCCGTCACACCATTAACTTCAATAAACCCTATAAATGAATCATTTATCTATATCTATCTATACTTCGGGAATGCGCACCTCGGATCAATTTTTTCAAATTTTTAATTAGAATTTGAATTAATTAAAAATTAAACTAAATTTTGGCGTTTTTCTGCAATAAAAATATTTTTGCACAAACATGATTTTTACATCAAGTTAAAGATAAAAACAAATTATCTTTCGAATGGTTCCAGTATTTTATCATAAGCTTAAGTTTCTATTTTTAACGAATTTATAAAAACATTTTTATTAAAATTTTTTATATTATTAAATTTTATAACTTAAATGCCTATTTTTAACGAATTTTTAAAGAAACATTTTAACCATATTTTTCAACAATGTATTTCGGACAAAATAATAAAATTTTACAACAAACGGAAAATGCTAAAAACGTGAAATGGGAAAAAATAGTTTTTATTAAACTGTTGCCATCATATTGACAGAAGCTCAGATTAAAAATCAAATCAACTATAACTGTATATTAAATAGAAAAAAATGCAACTTTCAGCACGTGATTCGATGAAATGAAATAAATATTAAATGTTATGTTTTCTAAAAAAATAAATACAAGGCAAAGGCGTCTATGATCGGCTGCAATATTTATATCAATAATTCCATAAATCAGCTTTTTGTTTACGGTCAACATGATTGAATTTATACAGGATACGCATTCAAATTCGGTCCAAATGGTTAATTTATAAATCATTAGTAATGGGCATCATATTGTTTAGTTTAGTACTGTTAACTTAGTCTAAATGAAGTAAATA
>JAPMOQ010032104.1:4716566-4734802 GCA_026543055.1 Argiope trifasciata
ACGATGCATCCACTTCAACTCTAGCAAGAAATGTCAATGCAAAGGTCAGTCGCATCTCCCTGTCTGTGGCCAGCAATTGTTGATTAGGGCGGATTTTGTACGGGAAACAATGCACCATTTTTCTGAGTACGTTCCACACTGTGCTATAGGGAACACCCAAGTGTCGTGACACTGCACGTGCACTACTGCAGCCTAAAACATTATCCATTGACTGTTCAACAATACCGGTGGCAACATCTTCAACGACATCTGAACGAACCGGTTTGCGTCCTCGACCAGGCTGAACTCCAAGATGTCCAGTTTCCTCGAATCGAGCGATCATTCTCCTGAGAGCTTGTGGAAGCAATGGTCCCTTACGCAAATCCTTAAGTCGGCGAAACTCTCGAAGTGCTGCTGGAGCATTTCCTTTATTCTCGTAAAACAACTTCACAAGCAAAGCGCGTTCTGGCAGCGTGACAGCCATCACTAATAAGAATGACATTCCCCACCTTTTAACTTCTTTTATACCCAGAACATGGTTTCTAACCATGCTTTATGCAAATTTTTCTGGTTACAGTATGAAATTGCAGTTACAACGGGAGTTCTAGCTTCTTTACTATTTTTATTTTCCATAAGGGGCAGAAAAATTAAAAAGGAAGCATGGAAGCATTCCATTCCGCATAAACATTTTAATTTTTATTATTATTTGTGTCTTTTGATCATAGTTCCAGTTGTGCAGCGCCACCTATCGGTGATTTCAGGAACTAATTTTTTTTTCGTGAAATCCGTTTCCCCATATTTTGAATAGTATGTGTACAAAATTTTGAGCCTTTACACTGAGTAGTTCGATATCCATGGAGGTCAGAGTAGGGGTGTTTTATTTCTGGCCACCTTGTATACCAAATATATCTGCGTTTCTCCTCGGCTGTTTGATCTAAAATAATGAAATCTTTGATATTTTAAAAATAATCATGTGCAAAGTTCCATAACTCGTCCAGACTAGCAGAAGACTAAAACCCTGATTTGTCCAGATTATTTTATTGAATATAATTCTTAAGATCGAAAGTTTGCATAAAATTTGGGTTTTATGCTTGTATTATTTGTATACTTATACATTTATTGATTGAAATAAAATAAAATATTAGTTAATTGGTGTTTAAATCCTTTTAAATGTAAAACTAAAAAAATGATTTTATGATGAACCAGAAAAATTTTTATCGAATAATTTTTGAACGATTGCATAATTTATGAGAAAAGCACGCATAAGATTTCAATGCTGAAGCAAACAATTTCCTTTAACTGTATTAAAAACATTCTATTTCAGTAAAAAATATTTTTATTTATTTATTGAAGTTTTATCACTTCATCTTAAATTTCAAATTCAAATTTTATGGCATCTGACTAGAAATTAGATACTAGAATATCATAACCCATTTGAATATCGTAAAGTTTCTATTAAATTATGATTTATACGACTATCAAAGTTTGAAGCTTAAAAATAGTTTGCTGGACAAAATCGATCGAAATATTCCTCAAATATAATTTAAAAAAAAACTATTAGAAACTTTTTTTTTATTTTATTATCAACAATTTATTTTAAAAGAAGTTACTCAAAAATATTTAAAATTTAAAAATTGATTTGCTCAAAAATTTTCGAAGTCCAAATCTTAGAGAAATTAAGGATAGAAATAGTGAAGATTGAATGATAGTTAGAGCTCTATCTACTTAGTGCACTGAAAACTTTCTTCACATTATTTAAAGCAATAGTAAATAAACCGGCAGCTCTAAGTAATTTTGTAGTTGGAAAATGTTTCCATTTTGTTTTCTCAAATGATTTACGATTTTCATTTTTACAAAATTGTGAACCACCTATTTTCTAGATTGATTCTCCTAAAGTCTCTTTCATAAATAATGCCATTAAAATAGTTCAAAAAATTTAAACAAGAATGAGGCTGTCTAAGTAGCACTTCTGTTTAAGTTAGAGCTAATGTTTCAAGGAATTCATCTAGAAAGCAAGACTCATCATAGGATTAAGCACTGAAGTATATCTATTAACACCTGATTACTTTAGTTTTAGTTAAAATTCTTGTATATCATAGAAACTTATCATCGTAATCTTTTCATGCGTCTGAGCTAAAATATCGTTTGTTGAAAAATAATATTTTTTGTCACATAAATAAAATGGTCACAGTTGCCAGATTTTACTTTCAAGATGTCCACAGTTTTGGGCCTATCTGGCTTCTTTTTTTCGAGAACAATCTTCAATCAGTGAACTCATATGTAGTCGCTTGAGTAAGACACAGAAATATCTTTTCAGGTGCAATGTCTTCATCATTGTGAAAGGACTGAAATCGGTTCTAAAATAGTCACCAATCTTTCAAATTGCCATTAAATTGTTTAAATTTTTATTTTTAGTATTTCCTTTTTTGAAAAAGTAATAACAATATTTTGATATTCAACTAGTGTTGGTGATGCATGATTTCGTTCAACTTTGGTTCGAGCTGTGTTTACCTTTCTCTTTATTCTTAATTAATTGATACATATTGGGAAAAAATTCCTCGCGGCGATCTGGAAAGCTTAGATTCATTTTCTTTACATCTAAATTACTATCTGGCAACATCAGTTGTTGATGATAGAAACTGACAAATTTAAGGCTTGAAGACCACTTTTCAGGCCCTAACTTCTAAGATATTGCAGCTATCAGAAAATTTTAAAGGCAAATGTGGTTTGTATTAAAGAGGCACTAATTTGGCAAATTGGATGTATTTTCCTGTTTTCAGTATAATGAAAGCTATGGAACAATTAAAATTTTAAATTTACACCCCCTTTGAACTAAATGGGTCATTAATGAATTCGCCCGAGATTTTCACATTTCTAATAATATATTCCAAGCCAGTTAAAATTACAGCAAAATTACTTTTGTTATCCTGTTAACAAGATAACAAAGCGTTATATATCGATAGGTAAAGAAATGTAGAAGTTTCTTCGAAGCCTTATCATCACTATTAGTATGGGTAAGTACATTCTTTCTATAGCAATCAATCTAACACAGATATTTATGTATATCAGCTTGATTCAAAATTGAACACATCAGAGAAAAAATGAATTCAGGTTAAAGCTCTCTAATTAGGCAAGTTTGAAAATAAAATTTTATATTAAAGAGAATCCACTGGTATTATGATTTTTCATATAATTTATTTTCTTAAATTTCTAGTTGTGTATTTATCGATTTCAGTTGCTTTGTTATTGTACCAAGCTATTAAAACTATTGAAAATCTTATCGAAAGAAGCTCTCATCTGTTTCATCTCTATAAATTCGAATGAATTTCGACATTGAAAGCTAGACAGTGGCTAAAGAACTTTTACAATATTTAAACAATGATAGAAACTCTTTATCAGCACTTAATTGTGAATATTGTGAATAGAAAATCGATTCAAATAATTTTATTGATTACTTTATACAAAGAGCCTGTTAACTGCTCTAATAGTTATGTGCTTGACATTTCAATGATTATACTGAAACATTAAATAAGGCAACGATGATTTCAAAAATAAAATGAAGGCTTATATTCTCTTCATAGGTTGTCTTGAACATAGTCTTTGGACAGGTCATTGCCATAAATTTATATCAATCTAGTTCTTTATAATCAATAGTTCAAGAGTTGCTTGATACTTTTAAATATTTTTATTATTATTTGAATTTGTTATTTATGTTCTTTGGGCATTTCAATCAACTAGGTAATCATGATAATACAAAAGTTAATAGCCTAGTTCAGTTATACTTACCTCTTGTTCTGGAAGCAACTCATGGACAAATTTGGGACGAACTTCGTAAGTTTGAACCGATGTTTCGAAAAAAAAATCAGTTATGAGTATGTTTGTTTAATGGTATTACATTTTCAAGGGAATCGTTAGTTTTATATTTCTTTTTGCACCGTCATATTTCAAATTGAAATCATTCATTTTATTATTTACAAATTATTGTTATTCTTGCTCATGTTTTCAACAGACTCGAAAACAGTCACTTTAAATTGCATATTTATATGTCCCGGAAAATACCAGACATCAACACGTTTGTTTTGTGATATTACATTTTCAAGAAAAGAAATAAAATTAGAGTGTTTGAAGACAAAATATCCTTTACTGCTAATTCTTTTCAATGTTCTGTACCTAAGAGGATGCTAACATTCACCAATCTTGAGGTAATTGCTATAAGTATCTCTGGTTGGTGGATATATATTTCGAATATTGATGACAAAATCTGTCTTCAGATTTTGAAAAATCACTCGTTTCTACTGTTTCGGAATAATAATAATTGCGCATTAGTGAATCCTGTTATATCAGCGGTTATTGTGTTACATATCACGATGGAAACAACCGTAGCCATATTTTTCATTATTCTCTGCTGTATGTTTTGAAGAATTCCTTTAATGTTCTGTTTTAAGAAATCGAGAATATTAGCATCGAGTGAAAGAGAATTTTTTGAAAATATGTTGGAACAACGCTTTACCAAATACCGGCATGCAATGAAACTTCTGAATTCTATCGAACATGAATTTTATTTCCCAGTTTTCCTGTTGAAAATGAATAATTTAATGGGAATATTTGCACTTTTGGTCTTATATGCTTCGAATGATCCTCGCTTCGTTGTAAATTATCCAGCACCTACAGTGTTCACCGCCATGCAATCCATATGATCTTTCTTGCTAGTCTTTGCATCTGCGTCCGGAGTTCATACAGATGATAACAAAGCGAAGAGTGCAAATGAGGATCTTTGGCAAGTTTTTTTTATCCAATGCAAGTAAAATAAGCAGCAATAAAGTCGGAAGTTTCATGATCATGAATAAGAAATCCTTCCCATTTAGTATTTCGGGATGTTTTTACTTCCCTAAAAGCTATATATATTCTTCCATTGTCTATCTTTTAATATATTTGCTTCTGATTGTGCCACTGTGTTATAGTATCAAAAGTGAGAAATATGAGTAGAAAAATCATCTGCTTCAACATAACAGGCAATAATTAGCCATAAATTGTATTTCAGCTTACGAAGATTAAATTCTTTTTCTAAGATTAATCAAAAACCATTACGTTTATCTGCAATTTCAAAAGAAACCATTTCAAGAGAAACTTCATTCATGTCTAACCTCATACACTGACGGAAAAAAATCCCAACACCAAGAAAAAATTATTGTACAGTAATGAAATTTTAGGAATACATTTGTCTAGGTAACATATTTAATTGATTAAAGTTTCAAGATCACAGGTAGAGCCATTTCAAATGTGAAATGTTGGTACATTAGTAACCGGTGTAACCGGGAGAATTTTGAATGCAAGCATGCAAACGTGCATGCATTGTGTCGTAAGGTGTCGAATATCATTTTGTGGTATGGAGTTCCATGCCTTTTGCACTTGGGAGGTCAATGCAGGGACGGTTAATGCTGGTTGTGCATGACGCTGGAGTTGTCGTCTAATGATGTCCCATACGTGCTCGATTGGAGAAAGATCTGGTGATCTAGCAGGCCAAGGCAACATGTCGACACTCTGTAGAGCATGTTGGGTTACAACAGCGGTATGAGGGCGAGCTTTATCCTGTTGGAAAACACCCTCTTGAATGCTGTTCATGAATGACAGCACAACAGGTTGTATCACTAGACTGACGTACAAATTTGCAGTCAGGGTGCGTGGGATAACCACGAGAGTGCTCCTGCTGTCATACGAAATTGCTCCCCAAAACATAACTCCAGGAATAGGCCCTGTGTGTCTAGGCCGCAGACAGGTCACTAGCAGGCGTTCGCCTAGCCTCCTTCTAACCAACAAACGGCTATCACTGCGACCAAGGCAGAACCGGCTTTCATCAGAAAACACAACAGATCTCCACCCCGTCCTCCAATGAGCTCTAGCTTGACACAACTCACGCCGCAAACGGCAGTGGTTTGGAGTCAGTGGAACGCACTATTCAGGGCGTCTGGCTCGGAGCTGTCCTTGAAGTAACCGATTTGTAACAGTTCGTTGTGTCACTGGGGTGCCAACTGCAGCTCGAATTTCAGCTGCAGATGCAGTACGATTAGCCACAGCCATACGCCGAATACGACGGTCTTCCCTCTCAGTAGTAATACGTGGCCGCCCGGAACCTGATCTTCTTGAGGCAGTACCTTCCCTTGACCACTGCCGTCAATACTCATGCACAGTGGATACATTCCCTCCAAGTCTTTCAGCAATATCGCAGAAGGAAAACCCACCTTCTCGTAGCCCTACAACAAACTCGTTCAAACTCAGTGAGCTGTTGATAATGGCTTCTTCGTCTTCTCAGAGGCATCCTTGACTAACATTAAGCCACTACGTCAAATCTCAACTGTAAATAACGATTACGAACCTTACAGCGCTTATTTAAAGCAAACCTCATTTGCATGTTCATAGTGTCGTTACTAGCGCCACACTTACGCGCGTAGCTCGAAATTTGAATCGACGTCATCTTTCAAATGTATAAACACGCCTACCAAATTTCGTTTATCTAGCACAGCTCCTTCCTAGTGTTGGGATTTTTTCCCATCAGTGCATTTACTATTTAATTTGCTTCTATAACATTTATTTGACTTTCTTTATTCCAAGTCCTTTGTAAATTCTGTTTTTTTTTTTTTAAATAAAAATACCTTGAATTCCTTGTAAACACCCGGCATTAATTGTGCTAACATTCTAATTCGAACGGTTTAGAATATCTTACTGTCAATTGTCGAACTCAAAAGTTTTGTCAATACAAGCTAATTAAAGCTAAGCTTAAATATTCATATTGATAAAAAAATATGTCGTATTTTTAATCCCCATAAACTAATTATTTAATTAATAGTTCCTATTAAATTGAAATAGTCGATGAATTTTTAAGTTTAAAGCATTCAAACAAAAATTGAAATCTTCAACGCAATCAAAATAAATACAGAGTGAAAGACATCCTCAACAACCCATTTTATTTACATGAAGCAGAAAATTAAAAATACTGTACTAATAATAAAACTGTTCATTAGTAGATTCAATCGTTTTGTAGTAAGTTTTTACAAATCGGAAGAATCATGTTTATCAATAATGGATTTAATCTTACCTACATATTTTCATATCAAGTGATTCTGTCCACTTCATGGATATCCTGAAGGACGAGAAACACATGGCATGGTAGTTTAGAGAAAGTAACGGCTATCACAAATATATTTTATATTATTTATCATATGATTGTGACTTCTTTTTTACTGATTGTATTTCTTTTTGATTTAATTTAAGTACTGATGCGAAGGCTTACACTTTCTGATTACAAACTCTAAACAAAGAAAAATCATCGGAAATAACCGAAGAATTGTGATCTTAAGCCAGAAACTATCAAATGTAATTAATAGTTACAGAAAAGTATAATAATGTAAGGTTTCAAAGTATGGGTCAGCGATAACGTAAAAATCAAAAATGAAATATTTCAACTACCAAGACCAGCTCTACCGATGATGGTCAACAATTCCAATTGAATCATTACAAATTCTTTGTAATTGCCACCCTGTATATATCAAGATATGGGCTTAATTTTTAAATAAATAAAAAAAATCTTAAACAAAAATCTAAAAAATGAGATAAAATTTTGAATACGAAAAAATAAAAGCGAGGACAGAATCAACTGATCAGAAATTTACACGTAATTAATGATTCTAAAATTAATCATGCTCTTGTTTGTATTAACAGTAAGACAAAAGGAGCGATGAGTTCGAATATTAGGAAAATCACCAAGTTCAAACTTATAACAACGAGGTGACCTGCTCCTTAATACCAGGTTTCACTTGAAAGTGTAAATGTAGGAGGAGTTAGTTAGGGAATGAAACCGATGGTGGCTGAGTGTGGAACCATCTCAAGGAAATAAAAAAAAAGAATTCACAAGGAATTATGCCGACTGGAAAGGGGTCGTTTTGACTATATCGTGTTACTAGAGTTGGGGGAGAAATTTGATGCCTTCAGAAGATTGTTATATCTGAGGAGTTGGAGAAGAATATGCAACAATCGGTCACATAAAAACCTATTGCTATTATGAAGTTTAGTGGTAATGGGATGATGGATTGCAGTTTTGTTTTGTCTGGTTTATAGTGATATTTCAACAGCGACTGAAATTCGGGCTGACATTGTAAGTCAAGTGTACTAACAACTAGCAGAGATTCAAGAACTTTATTCAGTAGTTGGTGGGTTGGATAACAATACATTTCACCACACTCTCAGAATATCAAGCTTGACACTTACGGAACTATATGTAAATGCGTGGAAAAGGCTGTGATACTACCTTATGCATTACAGAGAAGTAAATACACTCTTGTTTCCTTAGTGGGTAATGTTATCTCTTGGTGTCAAATTACCTCCACTTCAATAACGAAATGTACCTCCGACGTCTGTACCATCGTTAGCGACCGCCTTTTAATTCCGGTGTTTCGAAAAATTATGAAACCGAATCATCACAGGAAAACTTCCTAAATTATAAAAATGTTTAGCGTCCGACTTAAAATAAAGAATAGCTGACAATATGAGATAATCAATATTGATCATATTGAAGGGTATTGTTTTAAAGTTCTTTGATTATGATGATGTCGTGTTCGTTTTACTAAGGAAAGGGAAGGTGCAGTAATTTCCGAGGTAAAGATCTCTAAGCACACGAAAGCAGAAATCTGACTTCTAGCTTATATGAAGATGACATTTACAAGCTTGCACCCCCCCCCCCCTTAAACAGGGTGGCTCTTTCACATACCTCACAGACAGAACGCAGGGGAAAGAAAAAACAGGCCTGAACCAGAACTCGTACTCAAGACGCCCAGACCACGGGAAAAACGTGCTATCCCTAGGCCAGAACACCGGCTTTGAAGTTACTTCTACTGCTAAATGAAAACCAGTAAACACTTCTCTTTCGTTCTCTTATTCTATATTATTTTCGATAAATCTTTATTTGAAGAATTATTAAAATACACGCTGTATTTGTAAAATAATAAAGAAGAGTACGAAAAACTTAATTGAAATGTATAATATATTTGATATAATAGCTCAAATGAATTCTAGCAAGAAAAGGAATAAGTACAGTATTACAATACCCTTCTATACAAAAATATTTGTACATAGAATAATGTATTTGTTATGCATAATCCTTATATTACACATGGGCTTTTTATAGTAATACAACATTGTCTTGATTTTAATTTTTTATTTTTGGACTAATAAGTTTTTTTATTACCTCTGCTCATATTAACCTGTTGTATTAGCTACCCATTAAAATTAATACTGAATTAATATTTTCCCCAGTGATCAATAAAAGAAAAAAAAACTAGTGGAAATGATGGACATCTTTAATATTTTCTTACTTTTCCATTAACGCGCTTAAATACCTTGGGGACATTAATCTGTTTGCCCTCATTTCTTCCTAACGACTTAAGTCTGAATATACAAATTTTTAGCAATATACAAAATTATCAAGCTTTACTTTTCACATACATATTGTTCCATCAGGTTCTAAAAGCCATCTGTGACATGTTAGCATTTTTACGAGTTTCTAAAATTTTGAATTGTTAACTCAAAATAAATTGTGACATGTTAGCATTTTTACGAGTTTCTAAAATTTTGAATTGTTAACTCAAAATAAATTGTGACATGTTAGCATTTTTACGAGTTTCTAAAATTTTGAATTGTTAACTCAAAATAAATTGAAAACAAATAATAATTTTTTAATATTAAAAAAAATCTTATGTTTTATACAACTTTTAAAACTAATTTAAGTAATTTTGTCTTTTTAAAATTTATTTTAATGCATAATAAGATTATTTTAAGATATTTATTATATCTCAACATATAGTAAGAAAACAAAATCTCAAATTAAATATTTGGAATTTCTTTTAGCCCATCAACTATTTATTCGAAGTTACAAAATACTATAAGAATTTGGGATACTTGAATCTGGAAAATTAGGTGTAACTGACTGAAAAAAAAATCGAGTTGTGGCAATTTATATATGAGATGACCTTATATGAAGACTTATTTTAAGTGCATGTAATGAACTTAGCCTGCATAACCTGGGACCTGCAATTTTATTGCGCGTTTATTAGTTTAGCATTGGTTAGTACTCATAAACCAGTAGTTTTAAATTGAATAAAACTTTTTCTTGCATAATTAAAAACATATGATTAAAGAAAATAGTAAGGAAATAAAAGAAAAGCTGTCAAGTAATGTTTAGTATTCATGTAAATTAAGAAAAATAAGCGTGATTGAATTGAATTAAAAACGACATTTTAGTATAAAGTCAACAGAAAATGCTGATCTGAGGAAATACAAATTATCAACGAATTCATAATAACAAAATGAATTTTTGAAGTTTCTTTGTATTTATTTCAATAATGTATTAGAAAAGGATTTATGTTGTTCAAATAACAAAGTTTTTCTGAACTTTCATATTTTATTTCATTTATGTCGAAATTATTTTCTGTGTTTACTAAAGGTAAATTATTTACTGCTTGTTAAAGGTAATTAGTTTTACAGAGTTTCTATTTTTTGAATATAAAAAAGTCCGCTCGATAGTATGGCAATAATATCATATTTTTTCGTTTTCATTTTGATTAAAATAATATTTGTCAGAATAGATTAAAAGTCCTTGTTATTGAGTTTTCTTTTTATCGTAATGTAAAACTCTAAATATTTTTCATCAGGAGATTTGTTCGAATTCGTTTCAGTCTATTTACAAAAAAAATCAATCGAGTAGAATGATTATAAGATTGAAATACGTGTAACAGAAATTGTGCAGTTATTTAAAAAATATATTAGCACAAAATATATTCTAGCAAATGTTTTATTTTATATCTCTATGAATAGATAAAAGTCCTCTTGAGAAGAATGACAATCATATCTTATTTCCCCATTTTCCTTTTGATCAAAATAATATTTGCTAAAATTGATTAGAAGTGGGTTTTCATTTTGTCGCAATCTAAATACCTAAGAACTTTTCTTCTGATTATTTGTTTGAGTAATCATTTCATGTTTATCCACCAGTAAAATTAATAAAATAAGGTTACAAAACGAATTAAATCCAGGAGAGGTACAAACAGAGAATTATGATAAAAGTATATTTCTATAAGATTTTTTTAATTTTATATCTAATATTATAAAATAAAATGGCAACCCAAAAACTTTTAGATTGCTGAGATTGGAAGCAATATTAACATTTAAATGTTATAATTTTAAAAATTTCATAGTAAGGTCGGATGGAATGTTAAATTAGTCTGTAACTGAATAACTAACTGATTATCGATTTCCTTGATTTAAAAAAAATATTTAAAGTGTTGTTGGTAATTAAAGATAAAAATGTTATGCATTTTTACCAATTTATTTTAGAAATAATTCCATTAAAAAAACTCAAATACACGTTATTTTCAGCAATTTAAAATGGTTTAATGTTCTTAAGAAGTTTCGAGACAAAATGGCAAAATTTCACTTATTTTTTATTAATTAAAATACACACACTGTAGTTAACTTCTAAAACAAAAATACACAGATAAATTTCTAATAATGTAATTCATTAGCCCTTATTTTTTACAAGAAAATTAAATGTAGACATTTTCTCTTTGTTTCCGCTTCATAATGTAACGAAAATGAAATACAGTATTATCATTAAATGAATTTGTGCAATTGAACGTATAGCTGCTGTCGTATCAGGGTGAAGCTGTTTTAAAAATGATGCAATAATCTCTCATGCTTTCAACATCGCTTACATCATTGAATAGCTTGTTGCTCTGTTGCATACATTGTTTCTTCGATTCCCGATCAAATCTTATACTCTCTCTCTCTCTCTCTCTCACACACACACACACACACACACACACACACACACACACACACACACACACACACACACACACACACACACACACACACACACACACACACAAGTTTATTATTTTAGTTGCTTATTAAGTTATTTTAGTTGCTATCAATATATGTTCATGCCACGGTACCATGGAAATATATGTATGCCTTCAAAATTTACTACAGTGTCTCACAAAAGTGATGGGACACTTGTGCTTTACAAAAGGAAAATGTTATAAAATAAATAAATAAACATGTACAAATTTTTTGTGGGTGTATTTCATACTTAAATTTTGTAACAATTATTACAGAACATACATTTTGTCAAAATATTAAAATATTAATTTAATAAAAATATAATTGTTCAAAATGGAGCAAAAATTAGCTCACATAAGTGATGGGACACCATTAGATATGCAACAAAAATCGTCTGAAATAAGCAATAAAAATATTTTTAGGGGCTTTATTTTTACTCAAAAGCAATTGGCAATAATTTATAAAATCGTCTGCAATATTTCTCTCCAGATTGCTTTGGAATTTTTGTGTTTTTTAGCTCTGTGCAGCCATGAATGCTAAACGAAAAGAAACTTCACCTGAAGTTCGAAAATTAATTATTAATTTGCATATTGAACGTGGAAAATATATTAGAGAAACTGCTGAAACAGTTAATTTGAGTCCTTCAACAGTTTTCAACATCATTAAACGATATAAAAAGAATCATATGATTCAGGATAAAAGAAGACCTGGCAGACCATCAAAGCTATTTAATGGATTAAAGCGAATTATCGTTCGAATTATTAAAAAAAAACCCAAGAATGAGTGCTCCTAAAGTTGCTGCTGATTTACAAGCATTATATGGAGTAATTGTTAATCCTGAGACTATTTGAAGAGTAATTCGATCTGCTGGATATCACGGTAGAGTAGCCAGTAAAAAATTCTTCGTAAGTGAAAAGAATAGAAAACTCAGTCTGGCATTCGCAAAATCCTACATAAATAAGAATTCTGATTTCTGGAATAAAGTTATATTTGCTGATGAGAGTAAATTTAATATATTTGGTTCTGACGGTAGAATCTTGGTGTGGAGAAAACCCAGGGAAGAATTTCGTTAAGAGAACTTGGTGCCAACAGTAAAACATGGTGGAGGAGGAGTTATGGTATGGAGGTGTATGTCGTCCGCTGGAGTCGGTAATCTTGTTTTTATTGACAGTATAAGGGATCAGTACAAGTATATCGACATTTTAAAGCAAAGTTTGAAATCTTCAGCACGAAAATTGAACCTTCATAACGATTTTAAATTCTACCAGGATAATGATCCCAAGCACACTGCTTTGAACGTTAGACTCTGGCTGCTGTATAACTGTCCTGAAATAATAAAAACACCACCACAATCTCCTGACTTAAATCCCATAGAGAATATTTGGCAAGAATTGGAATCAAGAATTCGCAAACACACCATTTCTTCAAAACAACAATTAAAATTGGTGCTTCAAGAAGAATGGGGTAAAATCACTCCAGAAATCACAGAAAAATTAGTCAAATCCATCCCAAGAAGATTAAATCATGTTTTAAAAGTAAAAGGAAATCCAACAAAATATTAAAACCTTTTAAAAAGTAAAATTTTTGGATAAATATTTGATGGAAAAGTAAGTGTCCCATCACTTATGTGAGCCTTTTTTGTGCTTCTTTCTAAATAACTGTATAATTTATTTAATTTATTTTAATATTTTGACAAAATGTATATGATGTAATAATCGTTACTAACTTTAAATATAAAAAACACACTAAAATTTTTTGTACATGTTTATTTATTTATTTTATTACATTTTCCTTTTGTAAAGCACAAGTGTCCCATCACTTTTGTGAGACACTGTATGTATTTCTTGTTTTTCTCAGTTGTTATTCTTTTTATTCTATACAGTTGTTCTAAACATGTCAGTTCTTGTTCATCTTTTTTACTTGTTTTTGAAGAAGTTATTAGATTTTTGAATGCATTTGTTATCTCATTATTTTTTACTATATTTATTAGCTATTCATTCCTTAATATTACTAAATCTTAAAAATAAACTTTTTGAGAAGAGAGTCGTTCTAAATTTAATTAAAGATTTTTCAAATAATCTTTATGCTTTAAAGATTTTTATTTTTACAATCGGATTTTTGAATAAAAAACCACCTTTTTGTTTCTACAGATAAAATATTTGTTTATACAAATTCTTTATATTTATCTACACTAATATTATAAATGTGAAAGTTTGGATGGATGTTTGTCACTCAATAACTCCAGAACGGCTGAATGGAATTGCATGAAATTTATCACAAAGATAAATTATAGTCAGGAATAGAACCTAGACTGCTTTTTATTCTGGTTAAATGAGTGATTAATTTTTTATTCATTAAAAACCAGGGCTTCGAACCGTAATTTTTTTTGTTCCGGTTTTCGTTCCGGTTCAACTAAAAAATTAATATCGGTTCAGTTCCGGTTTTCGCTCCACCAAAAATAACGGTTTTCGGTTCAGTTCCGGTTTTCGCTCCGCCAAAAATAACGGTTTTCGGTTCAGTTCCAAATGAATAATTTCATTTTATGTATATTTTTATTTGTACTAAAAATATAATTCTATCATAAACAAAAAATGTAATTCTATCAAAATTTAGAAGATTTTATTCTTTTTTTAATTGGTACACTATGTGAATTGATACAAACAGCAGGTACGATAAGAGCGGTGAGCAGAGGACGGCGAGCATTGGCATTGTTATCCATTATCAAAATCGCATTTGACAACTAGGTTCATGATTACCCACATTCGTCGTTTGACTCTCACATCGTGCACTTGGCCTTGCAATAATTATGTAAAAAATATATTATTTATTTAACATATGAAAATTGCCTCTAATTATTAATATATCTTCTAACGTGGTTTCACTGAGATTACTTCTGTAGTCTCGGAGAATAAATTTCAAACCTGAAAACGCTCTTTCAACACTAACTTGTGTAGCTGGAGCTGCCAAAACCACCATTGCAATCTTATACAAGTGCGGATATGTAATTTTATTCTCTTCCCAGAAATCTAAAATATTATGCTTTATATCAAGCCTTCGTACATTGTCAAAATTATTTAAAATGAATTCAATGTCAATCTCGGTAGAAATAGAGATTCTATGTGTTTTTATTACTGCCAATTCTTTACTTTTTATTTCTACTTATGCGAAACTGAAACAGAAAAATACTAGTGAATATCAAAATAGGAAATCGAGAAGCAGTATACATGTAATGATAATTATAAAGTTGACGTTAAATTAGAAAATATTGATAAATTGGTAACAGTAACAAAATGACTGAAAGATATATCGAACCGAAATAAACCGATATTTTTTTCGGTTCAGTTCCGGTTTTCGTTCCGGCCAAAATAACGGTTTTTTCCGGTTTTCGGTTCAGTTCCGGTTCGAAGCCCTGTTAAAAACTAACTTGCTCGCCAAAAAGCTGAGGCCAAATCCATCCAAAGATGAATAAGGCTCTAGTTTTTTCCTCCAACAATAATCATGTTTTGCTTAGTATGGTTTCAAACGATTTTTAAATTATAATTTCAAACAATTGTTTATTTCCTTAGTGTTTGATGTATTTAAAATCAAATGTTGTTAATTAATCGATCTTTTGGATGCATTTTGAAGTATTTTTAAATTAAAATAAAACAATAAAGAATATAAAAATTTCTAATCTACATTGCATGGCCCCGACTGGTGTTGGAAAGTCAAGTATTTGCGTTGCACCAACTGGCGTTAAAATTAGACGAGTGATTGTTGACAACTGTGCTTTCATTTAAATTAAAAGTTAAAAAATTATGTGAATTATACTGTTGCAGCTTTCTCAATCTCGATAGATAAACAAAATAGACTTCACTTGATTTTAAAGAAACTCGGACTTGAGTTGCTGTTTTGTTTTACTTCGCGTATACAATGTAAATAAATTGTTTTTAGGTTAGTTGTGTGTTTTTGTTATTAAATTGTATTTATGTTATATATATTTCGTACATGATTATATTTTTAAATGTATTGTTTTTAGGTTAGCTGTAATTTTTTTGATTTGTCATTATTTCATTGTTTTTCGAAATGCTCTAAAAAAAATCTAATCTTTCGCATAGAAGTAATAAAGTTCTGGCTATGAAAGTATCTAGAAAATCTTTTTGCATTTTTATTGAATATTTGCTGACTATGAAAGTCCTCCAGTGGTGGGATAAGTACAAGGACGTTTTTCTGGCACTCACAATGATCTAATCATTAACAGACCAAAGACAGCGGCCGGGGAATCCTTTTGTACCAGTGCAAGTTAATAGTATGGGACGAGAGAGTAGGAGTTAAATCACAGCCTGTAGGACATCCGAGGCAACCAGGTTGTCGGTTTGCTAGCAGATGATTTTAGACAGCCACTGCCGACTGCTGATCAAAACCATCGGTTCTGATTCATATACATCAAAATTTCCCAGCGAACGAAGTCACGGGCAATAGCTAGTCTGATATATAAAATGAATATTTGTTTGTAGAATAGAATAATAAAAACAGAATAAATACTATTTATACTTCGCCTTCAATTTCAATGAATGTATATTCATCCTATCATTCTTAATTTAAACAAGATAACTATTTCAAATTCCAAAAGATATTTCCAACTATTTCTTCTGTTGTATTAACGTGCCTGGTACCAGCTAATCTTCGATAAGAGGAAATAAATTATTTTGGAGAACAGAATAATAACATCAAAGTTTAGTTCAATGGCTGGTTATATTAGTATTTTTTTAGATCCATATAATTATAAAACTTAGATAAATAATTCATAAAATTAATACTTACAGATATTATAAACTATATAATTTTGTGACCGGTGGTTGGTGGGTCCTAATTAAGATAAGCCTTCTTGTGTAACATTAATTTATTATTAAAACATATAAGGTTACGTTACACACAGACACAAACAGAGAGTGGACAAAACACGTCAACACATAACGATAACAGAGGCTTAACTGACTGTCTCTCTAAGCACTCGCCAGAGGGTGGCGTGTAATGAGTGAATCATAGTGTAGGGGGAAAGAGAGTGCTACAATTTTATAATATTTTATTATATAACTATACTATATAATTTTATTTTTTCAGCAAAGATTAAAGTGAGATACATATTTGAAGATCAAAATTACAAAAAAGGTAGATTGAAATTATATATGTAGAATTAAAGCTCAGTAATCTGGTAATTTTCATAGAAATTAAGATATCGATACAATATCATCATAGACACATTGAATAAAAAAGAGAGAGTATAGTTAAAAAAAAGTCGAATTGGCATGCCAAACATATTATCAATTTTCATCTAGCATCTTTCTTTCTGTAGGCCAAGATATCATATTTATTTCTTCAGCAACATGCACAACGAATAAAATTGGGGAGGATAATCATCGTGTAATATATGGATAAGAACTTAATCCATCAATTGTAAACATGGTTTACTTCATTTTGCAATATTATAATAATGCGATTTTATCATTAAATAAATGATTTATTTTCCAAATTACTTTCTACATTGTTTATTTGAGACAACATAATTGGCGTGTTGATACAGTCTCCCCACATTAATTTGTTAAAACTATTGATAAAGTTCTCAGCATGCAACAGAGTGATTTGAAGAAACTTTTTTGAATATTCTAATAAAAGGGAAAATCGTTTTTTATAATTATTTTCCCAAGATTAAAAATAGAGCCAAGTTTTATTGGCATGAATCATTGATTTAAATCATTTGGTGGGGACACTTTTGAATTTGTCACGTGATGCAGTGACAACAATACATTCAGGACAAATCGCACGCTTTGAATTGAAACGTTAGGCATAACAAATTTGTATCTTTTTGACAAGAGTTTTAGTTTTCTAAAATTCCAGTAGGTAAGGCTTGGTAGATGACATAGAAAAAAAGGAGCCGAATAAATATTTAAGAGGTTAATTTAAGTAGCAAAAATTGAGGTAAGATATGCAGAAAAAGATATTTCTCATTAAATTAAATATTTCATTGTCTTTCTTTTAATTCAGAAATCCCAGCTTTTCTTCTAGTATAGTAATTAAGATAATCATGTATAATTCGATATTTTTTTTTATCTCTTGAATGCTATGCAATTGATGTCTTCTGCAGCAATTCCAAAGAATCATAATTCTATAGAGGAACTAAAGTTCATTCCAAAGAATAATAATAGTATTGAGAACCTAAAACTCATTCCAAAGAATTATAATAGTATTGAGACCTGAAGTTCATTCCAAAGAATTATAATAGTATTGAAGACCTAAAGTTCATTCCTAAGAATTATAATAATATTCAGGACCTAAAGTTCAATACTGAATACTGATACTCATTCCAAAGAATAATAATAGTATTGAGA
>JAPMOQ010032104.1:4734812-4746089 GCA_026543055.1 Argiope trifasciata
ACCTAAAGTTCATTCCAAAGAATTATAATAATATTCAGGACCTAAAGTTCAATACCGAAAGAAATATAATTAAATAAAAACAAAAATTATTTAAAATTGAATAGCATTCTATTAACTATTTCACATTGTGTTGAAGCATGCGCTTTCATAACTGATATGTTTCGCCTTTAATGCTATAGTATAATTGAATAATCAGAAGTGAATATGTTAAAAGACACCCAATGGCAGAAAGAATGTAACTTTTCGTTAAGCGAAAACATCCCCATGTACTAAATGCAAAAGATTTCTTATTCATAATCATGAAAATTCCCATTTGATTGTTTTTTACTTTAATTCCACGAGACAGCAAAGCGTACCATAGATCCTCATTTGCTATCATCACTCTTTCATCTGCTGAATGAACGCTAGATGCAGCTGCAGAAACTACCAAGAAAGATAGAATGTTTCGCACAGCTGAAAATGCTGCTGCTCTTGGTTTATTTACAGTGAAGCCAGGGTCATATCCTGCATATCTAATTAAAAAAGAAAATATTCCCATCAAATCATTCATTTGCAACAGGAATACAGGGAACGAAAATTCTTGTTCGACAGAATTCAGGACTTTCATTACACACCAGTATTTGACAAAATGTTGCTTCACTTTATTTTCATAAAATCCTGTTTTGCTTAATGCCATGAGTTTTGGTTTCTCTGAGAAGAGCATGAAAAGAATCTTTCGTGACATATAGCAGAGAATAATAAACAATACGGAGACTACAGTTTCCAGCGTTCGTTCCAAAATAAACATTGCTATGACAAGATGCAATAATGCGCAGTCATTATTTTGGGGAAATAAAAATGAATAATTTTTCAAAAGTTGGGAACAAAACTGTTTATTATACTTCGAAACAAATATCCACCAACCAGCAATATTTATTGCAACCAACAGAATAATAATAAACGCTAACATCAACTTAAAATATTTTGATAAATTTGCCGCAAGGAATAACTTATCGATGATAGCTCTGATTTTATGTTTTTTCATCAAAATGTAAAACCATAAAATAAAGGTACTGATGTCTTTTATTTTTTGGATTATCCATGTATGCAATTTTGAACTCCCATAGGAAACGAAAGAATATAAGGTTATTACAGTATGAATAAAGTTTGATATCCATAGAACTGCTAGAATAACCAAGAATAGTTTAGAAATAATTGCAGTTTTTTTATCCTTTTTTCGCAAATCCAAACCCAAAACAAAAAATATGCATTTAAATACTCTAACGGGCACTTCTTTTGGTATTTCACTTCTCACAAAATTGTTATTAACTTTCATTGTATTTAGTATATTACTGAACAATTTCTTTATTACAAATAATTTTTTATATCGCTTATATTCTCTTGGAGTCATGAGCAAGCTGCACAGTATTTTACAGTTAGTGAGATGAATGGCTTTAATACAGAATTTTACGATTGATAATAAATCTAAACTTATTATCTTCGCACTCGAATATATAATACTATTAAACAAACATACTGATATCTCATAACTGCTTTATCATACTGACAAGTTTTTTATTGTCTGGAAGAAATAAATATAAAATATGAAACAATTTTATTTCTCACAACAATATATTTTGGGGCTGATCAAAAGTGCCCTATGCTCAAGAAACGGTGATGGGGCATACCTTATTCGTAGTTAATTTTACAAAACTAAATACAATTATATTTTATTGTGTGACACGAAAGAGTTATATTAAAATATTGATGCAGGTTATTTTAATCAAGAATATCATAAAATGATTTTTAATCATTTTCCTATTTATATACATTATAACAATGATCAATTTAGGTCAGCGCTAACATATGCAAGAGAGCGTATTGAGTTTTTGTTTATTTTGAATGCTGAACTTCATTAGGATTTGTCGTCATGGAAAATATTTTAACCGATTTCCAAAACACTTTTATAGATTTTATAGATGGGTAAAACAACAATTACTATTGAAAACGTCTGGTAATTGAAGGATGATTATTTATAGCAGTGGCTCTCATAACATTTCAGGAAAAATATCCGCAGATTGCCAACGCTCATGGTTCCCAGAAACCGAAACTACCAAACCATACTTCTTGCCTTTCCATCAATATTTAATCACATGGTTTACTTCATTAGGAAGAATAACTATGTTTTAATATTGATATAGTTTATATTAGAAGAATGGAAATGAAATTGCTTTGGCATGGAAATTAAAAAGCAAATTAATTTGAAAGTTACGTTTTTAACATCCTTATCTCTGTACCTCTCTGTATATTACAGGTATCTGAAACCATATGAACATACAATGCCATTTTGTGTCAAATGTCATCGTTTTTAAAATGACCCTGGAAGCTGCCACAAATATTTGACTCTCGGGGGTTAACGAGAAAATGCTCTAGAACGGTAGTGTGTAAGCCGGAAAATGAGTGTGTTCCTCTCTGGCACATATACGCAACAGTCGGCTCGTATACGTAATAAAAATATCTTTAATATTATAGAATTTGATATAATCAAGATGGCATGTATTCACAAGAAATATCCAAAATTTTAATTAAATTTTGATATGAAACATAATGTTTAATTTTTTGAAACACAATTTTGATGTTTATTATAATTACTAGCCGCCTTTGGCGACCAGCTGTTTCGCCATGAGTAAAGCGTTCTAAAATTTTCAATTAAATCACATATTCATTAGCCTTGAAATTATTCCGGGCATTGATTGACCAGAAATTAATATTTTCTTTAAGATAATGGACGGAAAGTTTCTATAAGTACATCTTTTCCTAATAATATTCTTTAATTTTATAAATCAGTCAGTTTTAACCATCGGTTATGCTTCCAAATTATTAAAAAAAATTTCGGTGATGTTTCCAAAATATTAAATATGATTTTTTTAAGAAAGCGAGAAAGGGAAAAAAGTATTAAATTAATGATACAGATATTGCAAACGATTACATAAATATGCCATTAAGTCGGGATTTCAATGCATATCCTGTCTAAATTCAATCTGGTTTACTGTATATAAAGAAGGTTTATTGAGTTAATGATAGAGATATTGCAAACGATTGTAGAAACCTTGGCTTTGCAATTATTTTTTAAAGAAAATATCACATTTTATATTTCTTTTATTTTATCAAGTCACGTGCTGAAAGTTGCATTTCTGTAGATTTATTTTGCGATGATAGTTTTTTTTATTTGAACTTCCGGTATTCTTTTATTTTATCCAGTCACGTGTTAAAAACATAGTTAAAATATTGCTTTAAAAATACGTTAAAAATAGAAGCTTAAGTTATACATTAAAACAGATACCATTTGAATGCTAATTTTTTAATCTTTAAATTGATGTAAAAATCATGTTTATGCGATCATATTTTCGGAAGTTATAGTGGAAAAACGTCGAAATTTCGCTTAAATTTTAATTAATTCAAATTCTAATTAAAAATTCGAAAAAAGGGCTCCGAGGTGCACATTCCGGACCTCCAAGGTATACATGTACCAAATTTGGTAGCTGTAGGTCCAACGGTCTGGCCTGTAGAGCGCCAACACACACACACACGCACACACATTGAGCTTTATTATAAGTATAGATTACTGAAAAGTATTTTCAAAGCTGAATTATAAACATTAAAATATATTTGAGGGATTTAGTTAAAAAAACCCGAAAAGGCTCCTGGGGAACCATCTGGTCAGCAAAGTCTACTAGTATAAAATATTTGTTTTCTTCTCTTATGTTAAAGAATAGTTCATCAAATTTGGTCTACGTGATCAAACCTACCTTTTGTTACTAATTAATATTGTTGTTGTTTCTAATGGCACTTGTCATTGATAAGCCCGCTGACTAAAGAGCCAAAGCGATTTAATCCGAATTGTACGTCTCTTTTTTTTTTCTTCAGTATTGCCATCTAGGGCCAAGAGTACGACATAGCTAGTCAAGTGTCACAATTCTTATGATTAATATTTTAGTTGGTCAAGGAAAACAAAGAGTACATTATGAAAATAATCAAAGAAAGATATTATTTTACATTTTTAGATATTTCGACATTATATGACTAAGGCTTTCAAATATATATACGTGGTTTCTTCTCCTAAAAAAATAATTACAAATATGACACAAAAGTAAGATTAAAAGTGAAAAGATCAAATTCTAAATCTAATTCAATGTTTTTTCTTGTAACAAGTTTAAGACACCAAAATACCAAAAGTTGGATTTCATTCAAAATTTGGATGGAACTTGGTAATAAAACGTATCCCATTTTTTATTTATCTGTTCATCTTTGATTATTTTCTTCTTATTCACAGCATACACTTGTTGATGGCGAATTTAACCTAAAATTTGAAGAAAAATAATTTTGATGTAAATCTCACTATTTGAAATTCAATCATTTAATTGAATCCTTTTTGAATTTTTTTTTAGTTATTTACTTTAGGTTTTATTTTATATTATGTTTCAATTATTATTGTATTATGCATTTGGAACTTCGACCTGTTTAATACCAGTTACCAAATGATTTCCGATGAAATCTTTGTTTCACTAATTAATGTCTTTTATATTTAACTCAAAACAAAAACACTTCAAGTTTTCGGAAAAAAAGATTAAGAAAGGATGTTAATGAGTTACAAATACAATGTGCTTCAACATAAAATAGATTAAAATTATTTTATGGGATTTTTGATTAAAAGAGCTTGCGGTAATATTCTATTCTAATGTTTTCCTGCTTGATATTATAATGATTCATACAATATGTTACTTCAAATACACAATCCTATAGCATAGGTTAATTTTCAATTGCAAAATAAACTGAAGTATTAAACTTATTTCTCCTTATTTCTTAGGCAGTCTAAATAATTTGTCAATATAATGCTAAAGTTATATGGCTGTTTACTTTATAGCTTTAAGTGTTTAATTGTATAGATAATACTTTTTTGATGCTCTTTTAAGCATTAAATTACGTTAAGAAATTTTAACTGTAAAATGCTGCAAATCTTGACCACACATTCAATAGACTTTAAGCAAAAATAACTGACATAAAACTATTTTGGATTAATATAATTATTCAGCAGTATACTAAATATCCAGAAGTTATCCCGTCTTAGGAATAGTAAAATGTTAAAAAAACTGCCTTTATATGTTCTCAAAAGCATACTTTTCGTTTTGGGATTGAATTTAAACAACATGACTAAAAAATTGACAATTATTTCTAAATTGTACTTGATCATTCCAACGGTTTTATGGATATTTTACTTCATTCATACAATAATAACCTTTTATGCTTACATTTCATTAAGACATATTAAATTACATATCGCTATGATTCGGAAGATGACAAATTTATTTTATGGTACTGTAAAAGCTCCTTATTCGCGTTTTCACTGTTCGCAGATTAAAAAAATGCGACCCAATTCCTATATTCGCAGTTAAAAATTTCTTTATTCGTGGATCTAATAAGTACATACATAATAATAAAATTATTCCAGTAGGAATGCAACCCAATATCCTTTGTAAATGCCTTCAAATGGACTAATAAAAAAGTAAAACAGATCTTATTACAACTTTGCCTAAAGTACGTTGTTAAATGATATCGCCGAGGACTTTGACATGAGCCGCCTTCGCCGCGATCGGTTTTTTTGAGAATATAAACAGCAGAATTTAGACTTTGAAGCCCTTCTAGTTTTGGACAATGCACCAGGTCATCCTCGCAAACTTGAAACTATGCATCCAAATATAAAAGTGATATTTTTACCTCCAAACACGACGGCTTTGCTTCAACCTATGGACCAAGGAATAATCCAGGACTTTGAGCTCTATTACATTAAACGAACCTTCAAAATCATATTGGATGATATGGAATGTAATCTTGATATGAATGTTATGGAATGCTGGAAGAAATTTGACATAGCAAAATGCATTGTAAACATAAAAGAATCATTGGAAGAACTGAAGCCACCCATATTGAAGTCATGATGGAAAAAACTGTGGCCTGCTCTGACTGCGGAAAATGGCGAAGAATCTGTGCAAATTCAAACTTTGACTGCAAACATAGCCGAAATCGCGAATGGAATGGGTTCGAACAGATAGAATCAAGTGAAATTCAAGAATTGCTTGAATCGCAAGATGAAGATTTGACGGAAACCGACTTAGAGAAAATGTTAAATTCACAGCTGATTGAAGAAGAAGCTTCAACAAGTACTGAAAAAGTGACATTTAATTTGAAAAATCTTAATGAAGGTTTAAGAATGGCAAATGAGCTTTGCGATTTCTTTATGAACATTGATCCGTCTATGGAACGAAGTCTTATTTTTTAGAGGCAAATTGCTAATGTGACTGCTGTGTATCATTCTGAATTGAAGGAGCTTTTAAAAACTGCAAAGCAAGAGAAAGTTACAAAATTCTTCAAACCATTGCCTAAGCCTTAAGATAATGAATCAAAATGTTCAAAATCTTCAAACTCAAAAACTATAGGAACGTATATAGGAACCTATCCCCTATAATCCCATATAAATTACCATTCCGTATTCACTGTTTCTGTATTCGCGGCATATTTATGGAACATATACCCAGCAAATAAAGAGCTTTTACTGTATTACATTTTCAAGAGAAGAGATAGAATTTGATCTATTGCTAAAAAATTATTTTTTGTTGCAAATTAATCAAAATATTCCAAGTAGATGTTAACATTTATCAGTCTTGTGATTATTGTAATAAATATTTCTTGTTGGTGGATATTTCTCCCGAATCCTAATAGCGAGTTCTGTTTTCGGCTTTTGAAAAATTATCGTTATTAATAAATTTTTATTGTCTCAAAATTATAATAATTGCCTATTATTCCATCTTAGAAAAGCTATGTTTGTGGCACGTACGTTGGCACGTTTTACACACGTACGTATCCCATCTTAGAAAAGCTATGGCACGTACGTTGGAAACAACAGTCGCCATATTGCCATTTTCTCTTCTATACGGCGCGAAGGATTCTTCTAATGTATTGCTCTCAGAAACCATCGAGAGGAACAGAATTTTTTGAAAATAAGATGCAGCAACATTTTACGAAATATCGGTTTACAATGAAAGTTCTGAGTTCTGTTGAATAGGAATTTTCGTTTTCTATATTCCAGTCGTAAATGAATGATTTAATGGGAATGCTTGCATTTTTAATCAGATTTGCAGGGTATGATCCTCATTTTATTGTAGATAACCCGATGCTGGGAACTTTTACAGCCGTGCGATCTATTCTGTGTTTCTTGATAGTTTCTGTAGCTGCTTCCACTATTCGTTTTGGAGATAAAAAAGCAAAGCGTGCAAACGTGAATCTATGGTTTGTTTTGTTTTTTTGTGGAAGTAAAGTGATAAGCGAAACAATTTTCATACTTATTAATAAGAAATCTTTTGCCTTTAGTGTTTGGGGGTGTTTTCATTTCACTGAGAGGTACTGATTTCTGCTATTGGAGGTCTTTTAACATATTCGCTTCTGTTTGTTAAATTATATTATAACATGAAAAGCAAGAAATATGTGTGACACAGGCATCTGTTTAAACATATTGCGACATAATTAGCATGAGGATGCAACTGAAGTTATATAAATAAGCTCTTCTTTTTTATAATTAATTATTACTTTGATAAACAATGATTGTATCACCAACAATCAAGATATAAAAATATTTGAGCATGCATTATGACTTTAATCGTTGTACTAAAATAAAAGCGCCACTCAGAAACTTTAGATTTCTACACAAAGGAAAATGAATCAGAAATACAACGGAATCTTAAATCGTCCCCTTGTTAGAGATAAGTGAAACAATTTATTTCTCATTTGGAATCCTTGTTAAATAGGAAATAGGTTTCCAATCATGTAGATTTATTATTTAATCTACATGATTTTATGCTTTTTTTAATAATAAAATTGTTCCAAATTGTTAATTTCGGCTGTGATTCAAAATTTCATGAAAATGAGATATGGATTTATCGTTAATGAATTTATCGAATGTGTAGTTGCTCCTTATCAGAGTGATGCTTCTCAACATTTGTGCAGTAATTTCTCATACTTTCAGTATCTCCCTTATTTCACTGGAATGTTATTACTTAGTTGCGTCTAATATTTCTGTCTCTCATGACAAAAATTCTTCCTCGACTTTTGGTTTTGGCACACAGAATACAGATCTATATGTGCTCGGTAGTTCTAGCTGTGTTCTCTAGAACTTAATTTTGACCAGAGAAAATATCTCCTCGTTTAAAGTTCCACCGAAAGCGCTGAAATTGGATCGCGTTCAATTATGATATTTGTCTAAAGTTTCATGTATGTAGGTGTAAGCGCGTCATTAAACAAGCAAACAGATAGAAGTCAATATAGCATATGACGTCACGGTGTCTTCTAGACTCTCGTTAAGCTAGTCCTGTTTTTAAAAATTGCTTTGATCATAACGAAAAATGCCCATTAAGTAAGGTTTGACTCTATTTAGTATGAAACATCTCTTGCGCTTAAAACTTATTCCAATTCTTACTATTAAAACTGGCGGCTCAAATATTTATCCGATTCTCGTTTTTTCTAAAGTCCTTTACAAAGCTTTACCTTCTGGAAATAAAAAAAATGAAACTCTTTACAGTCTTTCGGTATTAAAGATATAAATTTGCTGTTACTGTCATTCTATTCTGGCTGTGCACTTCGTTTAGAATGTCTTATTAACAATTGCCTCTCCCAACAATTTGAAAAATTACATCAAAACTAAACCAAACTTTACCTGCTGCTGATTAAAATTTGTCTCATTCTCGATCCCGGAAAACATTATTAATTATTTTTTTAATGTGCGAAAACTGATAATTCTTCAAAACTTCCAGAGGGATGTAGAGAATTGGAACAATACTTTTATCAAATAAATGTGAATGAATGTTTGAGACAGAATGTTTGAATGTCTTTTTACTATAGGAAATTAATATACTTTAATTATATTTTCTGAAGGTTAAATATTTTAAAATGATTAGAACATTGCTTGGTCATTGAGAACCAATAACTGTGCAATAACTCTGAATTTTAGAGATTTATATGAAGAAGTAAAAAAAAAAAAAAAACTATTGCAAAATTCCACTTTTAGAAATATAAAACATACGAAGTCAGGTAAGAGCATTTAATAATTGATACATATACATTAATTGGAAAGAAGAAAAACATATGCCAAATTTAGATATTAAGAATACCTATAATCCTCAAGTAGGAAAAGCAGCGTCATAAAGTCGAGATATTTCCACTTCAATAGCTAGACTTATATCTTAAAGAGTGGTTGTGTTGCGGTTGGAGAAGGCTCTTAGAAATCTGTCTTATGTAACATCACTGAGCCGTTGTGCCAACTGCCATTCAACTATTCCAAATGAAATAGCGGGGATTTGTTAATACATGCTTGCTTTATTATTATTTATGAATAAAATTTTATATACATAGGGTCGATTAATAATTTTCTAAGCAGCAAAATTAAATTGAAGGATAATTTTACAAAATATGATGAAATAAATTATTTCTATATGATCACTAGTTTAAGGTATTTCATTTATTTTCATTTTGAAGATCAGAAACTGAGAAATTTGAATATTTATAGATAAACAACAAAATTCTGTAAAAAAAAGCCATTACGTTCTGTAAAAAAAAGCCATTACGCCATTACGTTCTCAGGATTACGGAAAAGAAAGAAAATTATCCAGAGACAATTTAGAACATAGGTTCCCAACGGGTGCGTTTGGAGTTTTCAGGGGGGCGGTAAAAAACCCAGAGAAAATTAGGGGGCATTGATTTGGCATGGAGGGGCGTTAGAAGATTAACCAAATATACAATGACTTCAAAGAACGATTCCAGGACATTTTAAACATGGATTTACCAGACTGGGTTTTGGATCCTTTTTCCAAGGTCAATACAACGTGATCACCTCAGAAGAAAAACTAATAGAACTGACGACAAATGAGGAACAAAAAATTAAATTCAAGAATGGTTACAAATAATTTTGGCTGCAGAAGTCGATTTCACAACTGTATTCAGGATTATGGTCGATTGTTCAACGACTTCTGATTGCATTCCGATCTTCATATTTAGCAGAACGTGGATTTAGTGCTGTAACACCATTGGTAACATAAAAAAGACGCAGCGACATAAGATTGTTTTTAATGGAAATCGAGACCAATATTAACGAGCTCCTGAAAATGCATAGAATTCAGCCTTCTTATCAGTTAATTTGGAAATTCGATCTTTGAATTTTAATAAAATTACGTATGCGTTTTGATTGATCCCTGAAACTGTCAATTTATTTACTTAAAAAGCAATAGTTTATTATGGATTACTTCGTACCATCAAAACCCTTGCTTGACCTTATGACAGGTAAGATAAAACACTTTTAAATAAAGAAGAAATTCAATAGCGTTTCAATTCCAATATTCTGTCTATTAGTAATTTTTTAATTTAATTCTTGTTTTCACAACGCATTATGTACGCTCTTATTTCTCTGGAATGGGAGGGGGGTGGTATTGAAATATTCACTAGAAAAAGGGGCACCAGTTCAAAAAAGGTTGGGAACCTATGATTTAGCAGTAAATTTAATAAACATCGCCAATGTGTCAAAATATCAAAAGAGGCTGGACATATACATCAAAGAGGCATTCGCATTCTTTTTTTTTGAATATATATTTCCTTATCATTGGATTAAAAGAGACAGATAACTTTCCCTTCTTTCCTTTTCCATAACTCCAGAAACTCGCAGTTTTGTAGAAATAATAAAACAAATCACCACACGCGACTCCGAAAAATCTTAAGAAAAGATGTAAAAATCTAGAACAAATTTGATATGCTCCGATCAGCTAATGTTGCAAAGCATTATTATAAACTTTAAACATTGTTAAATAAAATTCAGTTAATTCCCTTTCTCAGCTATTTTTTGTTCCGTATAGTTAACAGCAAATCTGAATCAAGTAAATATTTTATAGATATCCTTTTATAAATAAAATAACAATTATTTTGAACACGAAAAATATAACTATATAAATATACATATAATATAATGAAAATCTATAATTTATAAAAATTATAATCTATATATAAATAATAAATATTCAATATCATCATAATTACAAAAACACATAATATTTTAAAACTGCTTTATACATATACATATATATTATTCAGAAAAAATATTTTTGTATGAATATTTATAATATAATAATTTTGAAATAAAATGCTTTGATAGAAATTCTGATTATATATATATATATATATATATATATATATATATATATATAT
>JAPMOQ010032104.1:4746099-4820435 GCA_026543055.1 Argiope trifasciata
TATATATATATATATATATATATATATATATATATATATATATCATGAAGAGGCAAGAAAAATATTTGTTAGTTTTATTCCATTTTAAACTTTATTTTCTAAATATTAATTTAAATTAATGCATCTGAAATAAATTGGCTAGGTTGAAAATGTTTTTCTTCGATTTCAAATTAAATAATTGTGCGAGGGCACAATTATTTAATTCGAATAATTGTATTGTGGCACTTGAAGCCTTCAAGGATTGCATAGCAATTATGGAAAGATTACTATGGAATGAAAATGTTAAACATTCTATGGATATGATGCAGAGAAACTGTAAATTCTATATTGTATTAAATTTGTTCATGTGAGCTTCAAAATTAAATTTAAAGTTTTTTTAAAAATTAACAAATTAAAACTATTTGTTAGACTATTATGCATAACATTATGAACAACCTTAGTTTTTAAATTTAATTTTAAACTTTTTTAACATTTAACTTTAAACATTTTTTTTTATCGAGCAATGGTTTTTACGTCAGTCAACATTATCCTATAACCAATATTTCGGAATAGTCGATTCAACTTAAATGAAATTAATTGAAAAATTAAATTCTAGCCTTGCAGTGAACATTCCTGATTTAGTCATAAATACAACTATAGGAACGTTTAACTGTCAAAATGCTTGTTTAGTTATGTTTTAGGTGTCCAGACATTTGTATATTAGTTGTGTCTCGCAGAATTATAATTGTTTTTTTGTCCTGAATTATTAAAACCAAATATTTTAGAACTTCGCATCACCTTTAATTTCAAAAGGGCATATTTAAAATATTAGAACAAATATTGATTTTAGATTCCAACCATCTGCTATTCTTATGAAAAGACATAATTTCTTAGATAGTTAAAGACAACATTTATTCTCTTGATGATCCTCTCGATAAAGGTGTCCCAGGTTATTCTTCTTTTTAAAATTAACTAGTACTTTATATTAAAATCACATAAATTTAATCCATCTAATAAATTCTTTCAAAAATAATTATATGCTCTCTTTAATTATGGGGTCCCAGGATTCTTAACAATTATCCATGGGAACTAAAAATCATTCTTTTCCAACCCATCTAATTTACAAATGAAACAACTGTGAAAATTTAACCACCATATATCATTAATTTTTCTTATACTTAAAAGTTAATTTATTCATAAAATTTAGAAATTTTCAAATGTGTTACAAATTTTTTGGCAGAATGCCATATTTTATTAAAATAACTTTTTGATTAAAAAAAAGACTTATTTTCCTTTGTTTTAATAATAACGACAAAAATATATACATTTTCTTCACATAACAATAATTAAACATATTTAAGTATTTATTATTCTAATACACCTTAGTTAAAATGACCAGTCTTTTTCAATAAGCTGATGCTATCCTGATTTTCAAATCTTAAATTTGAGTTCATTAGAGATGTTGCTATAGTTTGAATTATATATTGTGATTGAATTTTTAATTAGAATATTCATTGTAAATGTTTTAGCTTGCTTTAATTTTAAAAAACTGCTAAAGAAATCCCATTCTAAAACTTTTCTATTATGATATGGGGACACCAGAAGATAACCAATGCAAATCAATTAAGTGAAAAGAAAATTGCAAAGTAGTAATAAAATAAGAATGGACATAAACTAAAATCTCTCCGACACATTAATTTCTAGTCGCTTATTCCGCTAAACCAACCTAAAGAAATTTCAGGTATTATTATCTGAATGTATGCGCTTGAAATAATGAGGATTTAAAAACAGTTGATCTTTTCAAATTACAGTTATAATGAAAGTCTTTTTTGAAGACAACATACACTTTTTTCTGGCGCAAATCGATCAGTGTTCTGAAATTCTAGCAATGACAATAAAACTACATACGTATGACGGATATTGGTGGCTTAAAACATTTGAAAATACCAAAGACAACTAAGACATGGCTGTACTTTGTATAATTTATAGTAGACAGCAGTCATCAGTCATAAAACACCATGTCCAAAGCATCACTGTTGGGAAAACTTTTATAATCAGCGTTAAAAAATTGTTTCTTCAGTTATATATCTGAAGAAGACACTTACAGGGAAACAACAAACAAGTAGACATGATTCATGTTCGATAAAATCAGTGTGTTATTTGGTTAAAATAAATTGAAACTAGATGCACTTTTAATAGACAACGAACCAGACGATCGTCTACTCCCGTTGAAATTATTGCATAATGTAAGACATATTGAGCGCAGTTTGTATGTATAGTAAACCACAGTCCATCAACTTCCTCGTTCTGCTCTTCTGTTATTTCCTTATCGATTTCAAAACAAAATGTTACAATTTTGAGCTGCGTAGGCTTTGCTAATTTACCCTTCTTTTTTATAAATGAATGAGGCACATTTCTTCTTAACTAGGAATTTAAAAATGAAAAACTATGTTTATTGAGGTGACAATAATCTAACATGACTAGGTGCTAAAATCACAGTGAAATATGATATTGCAAGTACATTCGTTCTTTGTCTGTACATTTTCAAAGAAATCACTTTCACAGATATCAAAATGCGTTTCATCACATAGTATCGGTAAGACACATTGTTTCAAATTTAAGAATTCCAGAATAGTAGCAGCAACAGCCATTAATGATGCTATATAAATGCAAATGTATTTCTTCAAATTTCTCCATATGTGTCTAAAAGTATTGCAACAGTACTTTAGTGTTAAAGTAATGTCCCGTAACTTTTCAATTTCATGTCTAGAGTGATCCACCGACAATACTCTGATTTACTGCAATTTTCTGAAAGATAAAATGTGTATATCCAATGCATGAGATTTGTCAGAATTCCAAGAGGTCATAAACTGTGAAGGTTTACAGACTCCTCTTGCCATTTTATGTTCTTCAGTGTTGTCAGAAATCTTCTGCTTGCAATTCTTTATTGCCTACCAAGGTAAACCCATCAATGGAAGTTTTTCTATTCTTCTCATTTGTGTTGTTATCAATTCTTTATAACATAATGTTTGTTCATTTGTTATTTATAATTCTTTATAATGTTAACAATTCTTTGTAAATGTTTTAATCCAACAATTTTTAACTAATTTTTATTGCTTCAAGGTTTTTTACAGTTTCTCAATACTCAGATGGATATGTATTGCCTTTCGAAAATTAAGAAAGGTAGCAGAAAGCAATTTACATTTTTTTTTGTCTACCAAAAAAGTAAAGGCTGCCATTATAAAACATTGACATTTTTTTTTTCAATTTTATAATCTTAAGAGCTTTATTATTTAAATAATCATATTTTGCGTTAATGCCAACTAATACCAATATTCAGAAAATTATTGTGATTGGGTGAGTGGATAGGCCTCTAAGGGTTCGCATATAGGGAAAATATTTAATACCATCCCTGTATTTTATTATACTTTATTAAATCTGCCTACCTTTTTGAAAAAAAATTACAATTTCCTGTATCTTTCTCTATTTTTTATATTTTATATTTTATTATTTTAGTTTTCGCCCTGCATTTCAAAGCCCAATTGCTCAGAAAATTTGGTCATTATAACTTAGCTCAATCTTGCTAAATTGCTCTAAAACATAGCATGACGTGGATATTTTACAAGTAACTTCGGTTCCGTATTCATGCCACATTTCCGTAATTTGTGTCGTCGGTTACTATTATCTCAGATCGATATCTTTTTTTCTTATCCAACTCCAAAGGCGGCTGCAATTTTGTCCCAGATAACTTTTTAACTCTTTCATATCCCCTGTCACATAGTTTGAAATGGTACACCACCAGCCCTATCAGAAGAGAAAAGACGAGAACACAGGCTATGACACCAAATAAGGAGGCGATGGAGATGGAATCTAGAAGAAAATAAGTTATTTATCAATTAAATAATGAAAAATAAACAAATTGATTTGATAGTAAGGTTAACTTTAACGTAAAAAAGTAAAAAAGCAAAATACCAGTTTTAAAAGATTGAAATAAACAATCAAACATTCAAAAGGGCTATATTATTGAATAAAATTTAACTATACAAAATGATTCTAAACTATTTATAGAAATAGAAAGTCAGACTGAGGTTTTTGTAATGGAATGTATTAACATAAATGCTGCATTGAGATAGTGCAGGATTATGTCTGAAACATTTATTAAAACAGCGGCACGTTTATGCGTGTTTCGTCACCAATTCTTAGCTTTGCTTGCATGTTAATCCAAGTTTACGAATTAGGAAGTCTAAAAGGATGCTTGAGATGGTTGGGAATTAGAATTTCACATTCAAGCCAATTGATGATGCAGACTTGTTTATAAGAAACCTATTTCTCTTATCCCCCTAGCTATTTGTATGTAAATATGGTTGCAGCTCAATAGAACACCTTAACAGTTATTATCAATTACAACAACAGCAAAAATTTTAACTCTTAACAGCCTTAACAATAACATTGTCATCGTTTTTTCCTGTAATAATAATTGTTTTCCTTGTTTACCATATTACCAGAGAGGTTTATTTTTTTTTCTTCTTTCACAGAAACTCCCAAAACTTAGTCTGCAAGTACATTCTAATAAAAGTCCAATGATTGTTGAAGTTTTATTAGAAATGCAAGGGTTATGGTTTTTGCAAGCCTGAGAGAAATAGCAATAGTTCTAGCATATTTGCTCAAATTAACATATTCGAACATCTCTGTAAAAGGGTCTAATCAATAAATTGCTTATTTCTTTGCATTTATCTATCTTTTTAATTGATAAAATGTTCATATTTTATAAACATGCAGGGACATACTTTTAAATATACCAGCGGGTGACCGAGCTCCACTCGGAGAAAACAGGTATCGAAGCTAACTCGAAGATTTAAATTTTCAATTGTGATTTATCAAAACAATACATGCCATAAGAAAATCTGTGAAACCATTGGTGAAAAGATAACCGGTTAAAGTGCACCATTGTAAACTATTCTAAACAAAGTTAGAGTTTGGAAAGGGAACTATTCTATACAAAGGTAAAGTAAAGGTAAAGATTGAAGTGTGTTGAAGTTCAATATTTTTGACAAATTTATTTAGAAAAACCAAACATATATACATACATAAGAAACATATTATAAACCTGTAACAGCATAAACATAAAACTTTATTAGTTCGCCATATTGGCTATAGATGGCAGCACGTTACCGCTTGAAAATTTAAGTAGCCATTATGGCGAACTAATAAAGTTTGAAAATATCCTTCTGTAATTCCGAACTGCTCGACCGTAGCGCTTCAAAACCGGCGCCAATCGATTCCTCGTGGCCAAAAACCCCAGAACCCCAAGTTTACCGGAGTTTATTAATTCTGGGGCGATTTTTGACTTGGCAACCATTCCTCGTATTATAGTATTAGATTATCACTATAGAGGTTAAGTACCTTTTATATATTTTCTCGACTCACACTAACTTTTAATTATTATATTTTTTATCAAATATACATTAACTTATAATTTTTCGAATATCATGCAATATAAATTCACACTAATTTCTAATTGTCATTATATTTTTATAAAATAGTTTTCAAGCAAACCGTATAATTTAACAGTGGAAATTAATTTATACTATCCTCGATCATGTCTTCAGCAAAAAAGCTGCACTACTATATTTATAATAATAATAAAAAAGGAACATCAAAAGATTACGTATAAGGAAATTCAATAGAATGTTTCAAATCAAAATAGATCCCAGAAGTTTTTTTAACTATCAGTATTAAATAATCCATTTAAATGTTCAATATTTCTGCTTTTTTCTTACTAAAAGTCACTGCGATAACCTTTTTTGGAGATTTGCATTTCAATTTAACATTTTCAAACGGTGTCATATTTTTGGGTCAAAGTCCTTAACGATTAAAAATATATTATCCAGAGTATTTAATAAAGTGTGTTTAAAGCTTTAAAATTCTACTTGTTATTTTAAATAGTTTAAAACTTAACTACTTAAAGAATCATTTGATAATTTAATTTATATTTTGCTATAAGTCATTTAGGAAATAAACCGCTATACCTAAAAGAGATAAACTGATTTTCTACAGAATATAATCGGAAACAATTCGGCTGTTAATTTACATTCATTAATTGGCCATATAAAATCCTATTTTTTACTACGTATACATTTAAAAATAAATATAATGAAACAGCAGTACTTGGAAAATAAAAATTCATACTTATAAAATAAATGAAATGTGCGTAAGTTTAAGTCCAGACTAATTTATTACAGATGTGAAATTTGGCAGACAGTGTTATTCACAATGGTGAAATTCGAATTTTTAAATATAATATGAAATTTTTTACTTTAAATTTTTAGTGATGTTATGAACGATTTTTAGCACATGTTTTCCATAATATAGTTTCTAATGAAAGAAGAAAAGCAATGAAAAAAATAAACAATTGTCATTCTAATGACAATTTTCCTACCACAAATGTTACACACACACACACATAGTAAGCACATGTAAAACTGTATTTTTTTTACGATTTTATAACTTTCATTTCTATTTTTCTGGTTTTAATTTTGTTTATATTCATCATGTCTTAGAGAATGTTTTGAATGTTCCATTAATAAATTAAAAAAGGAAAATCAAAGAGATCTAGATGCTGCTAAAAGCTTTACCAAAAATAAAGTTATACGATATTACAAAAAAATAAGAATGAAAAGTTTTAATTCATATTTATATATATTTACTTTTAAAACAATGTTTATTGATGTTTCCGAATGCCTCGCATTTTGCATTATAACTCATAAAATTAAAGTTGTGACATATATTTGAAAATAATTCTGTATTTAAATATCTGGAAATTTAATCCATTTTTAAATGAATTCTTTATAATCCTTTGAAAAAAATTATTTATGAAATAACAATACAGAAATTTTATGAAACTGAATTTGTATAAAATATGATAAAAATTATTATTTTATAAACGTTCCATAGAAAATCATATCAAGCAATAAAAAGTACCTTTTATACGTTTCAAAGTGTACATTTGCAACAAATTCAAGGATTCTAGACGAGATATTTTTCTTGTAGAACCCAAACAAATACATTGAGGCTTTTATTTCAAATGGTTTAATGGTACAAAAACCATTCTTATCAAGACGTGTCATATTTAATTAGTGCATGCATGTAGTCAATAACAGGCATTATATATTATAAATATTAAGGAGGATTTTTTATTAGAAGAAATGTAATTGCACGTAGTCTCATACTTGTAGTGCGTTGTTATTTTCCATTTCATCTTGCAGGATCTTTAATGTAGTCAAAAATGAAATCTGTGAGACACATTTGGAATACGAAAAATGAGAGTGATATGATTTAAATAACGGATGTACACATTAAATCAAATCCTTGAATGCAAAGGAAAAAAGAAAATTTGATTGTTTGTTTATATAGAATCGCAAATTCGAAAACAATACGATCGGTTGTTTCATATCAAGTATGAGAATTTGGAATATGATGAAATGCGTTTCTCCAGCTGGTGAGTTATGGAGTTGGTAGAGGAATGATTCTTCAAGCGTAATCATGGAAAAATTATAGCATGCTCCCGATTCAAAAATGACATCCTTTCAAAAGGGTTATTAATTGAAATAAACTAAACATGACAGCCTATGTCTTCACCTGATCTGTTTCAACGAAATAAAATCCTCAATGAATAAAAATACTCGTAATAAAAAAAATGCTCCTAATAATTTAAAGGCTAACCACATCTGTGATATTTATTACTCTTCAATGATGTGATGAGTGAAAAAATTATTTAATTTAATTAAAATTAAATTAAATGAATGACTAAAAATTAGTTAAAAAACTATTAACATTTATTTTTATTTAGATAAATGCTATCTTAAAATAAAAAAGTTTTACTTACTTTTACATGCTGATTGAAATGGAGAAGTTGTGCTGTTGTACTGTGTGACTGCAAAGAAAATTTCAATGAATAATTGGGAAAACAGACAGTTATGTAATTTAGAATAAAAATTTAAAAGAAATATTTACCATAACTCATTTTATAATTGATGAGAATAAAGGTATTAACAAACAAACGTTAGATCGATACAAAAACGTTTATTCTTTAATTTCAAATAGTTTTCATTCAAGAACGACGCAAATGTACGCAAGGTCACATTTGAAATAACCAATTAGAGAAGAACGGAAATGAAAGCATCACACAGGAAATTCAAAGAAAATGAAATTAATCACATCATTTCCTTTATAATTATATATCCGTGCATAAAAATAAACACAAAAATTTTTATGCAATTTTCATATAATTGAGCATTTTGTAAAAATCTCAACAATTTGGTTTTTTTGTTAAAAACTATAATAGGTATATAGTTTTTAAGTAGGGATTTCTTCATGAATTTTAACACAATAATTTTATTTTTATCTGTGATGTAAAACTCCATTTATAAAAAGTTTTCAAACGGATTTAAAATGTTTATACACTAGTAGCTGATAACTGGCCCATTGCTACCCCAGAAGAAATAATTTTGGAAATATCGTTTGAAATTTGAAATAGCTATCTTGTTTAATTTCGAATGATAGAAAAAAGATATTTATTTTTCCTTCAACAAAGCATTAATTGAAATTGAATGATATATAAATCAGAAATATAAATAATATTCATTTTATGGTTTTATTTTATTATTCAAGTATTTTAGGATGGGCAGCATTTTTTTTGTTTTCCGTCTTCAGCAAAAGCAAATAAATTTCATGGTCCCTCAACTCGTCTCTCACAATTGGCCATACGAAAAACGTGGATTTTCTAATTCAATCAGCACACTTGAAATGATTGATCTTGCGACATATTCATGATCATGAAGAATACAAATCGAAAGGCTTGCAGGTGGGAATAATGGGAATGCGTGGATTGATCACATTTTCTCCATTCGACTTTCTGTTAATAATAGGTGCCCCGATTATTGCAGCATGTTGGTCTTCTGATGCCAATGCTGTAGTTGGTTAGCACATAAATATTGTCTATCAATTCAACGTATGTTCATTTTCAGATTCTGAAGCACGTGAATTTGCAATTCGTAAAGGACCTGCTTCATTGTTCGCTTGCCCTTCTTCGTTTGTTTGAAAAACTCGAACCTTCTTATTTCTACGCATTGCGCTTATAGGTATACTAAGTGAAGAAAGTTTGAAAAGCACGATCAAAGCTATCAACACGATATATACTTGTACAACCGAAATATCGAGTTAACAAGCACATATCATGTCGATTCACTGAATGAATCGAATTATTCTTTGCACTGGAAAATTTCCGTTATATATCATTTTGATCGGCATCGATAATAATAATTCGATATTGTGTATGCGAGATAAGCTCTGAATAATATATGCTGTTCGCCGCAGTCAAAATATTTCTTACGCTGAATGACGATATCTTGTGTAGATGGCAGTCTTAAATGAAAATAAAATAGCGCTTGTATTAAATATTTTCGATTTCATTTCACTCACATTGCTTATAATAATTTTATTTTATTTGATACCAGCCGCCTTTGGCGACCAGCTGGTTCGCCATGAGTAATGCGTTCTAAAATTTTCAATTAAGTCACATATTTATTAGCCTTGATGTAATTCTGGGCATTGATTGGCCTGAAATTTAAAATGTTTTTTTTCCGTGATGTTGCCAAATATTAAATATGTTTTTTTTAAAGAACGCGAAAAAGGAAAAAAAATATTGAATAAATGATTTAGATGTTGCAAACGTTTATAGAAACCTTGGCTTTGCATTTATTTTTTTAGAAATTATCACATTTTACAATAGACAAAAATTATTGAATTAATGATACAGATATTGCAAACGATTATAGAAGTATGCCATTAAGTCGGGATTTCAATGCATATCTAAATTCAATCAGGTTTACCATAAATAAAGATTTGTTGAATAAATGATTCAGATATTGCAAACGATCATAGAAACCTTTGCTTTGCCTTTATTTTTTTAGAAAATATCACATTTTATGTTTCTTTTATTTTATCCAGTCACGTGCTCAAAAAAAAACATGGTCAAAATATTTCTTTATAAATTCGTTAAAAATAGAAGCTTAAGTTATACATTAAAACACTAATACCATTAGAAAGCTAATTTTTTAATCTTTAAATTGATATACAAATCATGTTTGTGCGATAATATTTGGGAAGTTATAGAGGAAAAACGTCGAAATTTCGCTTAACTTTTAATTAATTCAAATTCTAATTTAAAATTCGCAAAAAGGGCTCCTAGGTGCACATTCCCGACCTTCAGGGTATACATGTACCAAATTTGGTAGCTGTAGATCCCCCCGTCTGGCCTGTAGAGCGCCAACACACACAAACACACATTGAGCTTTATTATAAGTATAGATATGCGCGATTAACACCGAATAGCATTTGCCGTTTACTGTTAATTTTCTGTCAATTTTAAAATAATGTTAAATAACGGTATGAAAATTATTTGTATTATGTATTTGTGTTGTTTATTTATTGTATGGAGCAATTTGTTTTTCAATTTTATAATGTTCAAATTAAATGTTAATAATTGCATTATGTCTTTAACCGTCACATAGTTGCAAGCAATGAGTTATAAAGTTTTATCTCAAATGGATTGAACAAGATATTTATAGGGAGAGAGAGTGAGAACCAACAGTAGGAATTGAATAAACTATCACTGTTATTTCATTACCTTTCTTTCTTTTCCAACAGTACTTCACTTAAAAGTATCAAGGTATAATAGATAGTGATTACAGCAAATTAAACGTGCTTCCTTTCGAATTAGAAAATAAAGGATATTCAGTAATTTCCTCCCGGATAGAGCGAGGGTTACAATACCTTTGTCAAAGTGTTAAGGCCTTTGTATCATAAGGTTAGAAGTTTCTGACTCAATTCCATGGAAAATACACAGCGTAAACTTGCGTAGTGCATATTAAGTCTTTTGTGAATCTATCGCTCTCCCACTGGTGAAATTAGAAAGTTTGGAGAACGAGTCGCTGGTCATCACATCTCAATGGCGTTAACTTCTAGCCCTATTTAAACACTGGGGGAAATTTTGATCAATCAAGTGGCGTTAGAGTTTAATAAACAAGAGTCAATGAGTGTCAAACGCAGGCAACTCATTACACAAGGATGTCCCCTTGAGATTTTCTCCAGATCTGTATTTAACTTCTTTTTGAATAACTCATTGTGTAAATGAGATATAAAAGAGATTTTTTTTCTAAGTAGCATATTATATTGATTGTACAAATTTCAAATGAAATAACTGCTCAAACACCCGTTCACTGATAATGTCAGCCTCTAGTTGAGTTATTCTGTTTCTTAATGGGAACCATCTTCATGTTTATTAAAATTCAAACAAATAAAAAAAATAGGACCTGATAGTCAAATTATTAATCTTCGAATTAAATCTCAATATTTCTTAGTATTTTTAGACTTCATCAAGTTAAAAAAAATATCCTTATTGCTTTCATTACAAAGGATTTACATGTAAGAATATTAGAAAATTTTTAATAAACTAATTTGAGAAAAGCAATTTTAAAATTTAAAAACTTAAAAATATGTATTCCAGTTACGCATAATTTATCAGTTAACCCTTTATACATTTCTGTTACAAAAAATATAATTGTTTACTGATAATAAATAAATATATTATGAAAACAGTTATGAAAGAGAAAAACCAAGTTTGTTCATTTTTATAGGAAAATACAATACACACTAGTTATGACATTAATATATATCAATTCGGTTTTTTATATGAATTTTACCGCTTTTGCTACTATATTAGATGAATCTAATTTTCTCTACCAGTTGTTATGCATTTTAAAGATTGAGACTTATCATGGTAGCGGTTATATAATTTTTAGCCTTTCGAAATATACTGATACTGCTTACGCATGTACACTTTTAACACTAAATGTATTTGTCCAATACATTTATTATATCTCATTTCATATCTATCTATTCATTACATACAATGCATCAACAACTCGAGAAATGTACTAATGTTTTAAGGTTAGATGCGTCTAGACTTATCCAGACTCATATTCTGGAGATCTTTCTAAATCCAGTGATTTGCAAATGTACAATGGATCAAAAGTAGACGCGTCTTCGATTTTTAAAAACGTTGGCGTCTGTGGTTCCATGGATTTAATGCTTAATTGCTCCCAGCACCTGATTACTCATGAATGATCGGAATATCCAAATCGATCTGTGAAAATATGAAATGACAGAAAGAACAAAAATTTAGTCACACTCTTATCATAGATATTATATTTACCCTTAGGGACAGAGCAAATATATCCTCTTTTTTCAGTGCACAATTGATCATTCCATTTCATGTTTTCTGTCCAAATTTCAGAGCACTTTTCCTTCTGAAGATTTGGCTCACCAACATCCCAGTTAGTGAAATCCAACTTCGATCCATCGGCCCATACAAATTCTTCGTCTACCCCAGGATCTGAAAGAATGAACATATTTACGAACCAGCATATTTAAAGTATAACAGTCATTTAAAAAAAATATATTTATAAAGAGTGATTTAATTGAATTAATTTAACCCTTTATCGATCCCATGTATGTATGTGAAATACGGTAGAGGGAAAAAAATACAAAAATCAAATTGAAAATTATTTAAAATTAAATTTTAAAGCATCTTAAAAACTAAAATAAAATCGTTCTTTTAAAATATGGATAAATAAAAATAAAAAGAATACGACAAAATTGCATACTATATAAAACAAATATTGACAAATATTTTGAGGAAAATTAATACTAAAAATATATAAATAACGTAAATAAATAATAAATAAAAAATGTAATTATTTTTATAATCTATAAGCAAAATCAATCAATTAAAAATTTTAAGAAATCATATTTAAGAGAAAAAGTATGAATAATTACCATTTTTCATGAAACGATACAGACCGATGAACATTCCGAGCCTGGGGTTATACCGAACAAATTGAAATAAAATATCCACTTCTTCTTGAGAGTGAATACTAGCTAATGTGCCACCTAGAAGAAAAAGAGCTGTTTTTTAATGGATCTAAATTAAGATTTTAAGTGGAAGTTCTATTTTCCACATATTTTAAAATTTTTTGATATTTTTATAAATGGTATACGTTTAAAGATTGAACTGTATGAGCTATTTGTATAAGATCAAGATCTGAAAGTTTTTACTTCGTATATTTCTGATAAAAGTACAGTACTTAAAATAAAGAAGTACGTGCATGTATGTGTTGGTTGCCCTGCAGGTCAGATCTTTGGACTTAGAGCTATTAAAAAGGGTGTATTTACAATGTTATGAATGGGAATATGCAACAGTGATCAATATTTTGTAATTTTCATTAATTAAAAGTATTCAACATCGAAAGATTTTTAAGATGTTCTTAACTTCATCTTTGAAATGATATCAGTTTGATTACTTTCAGTTGATTAACAGTATACGAGTTTTTCGTAAACTTTGACTATAAATTTTTTTTGTAAAGTTTTTATATTTGGGTTTCATTGTTTTAATGAAATTCAAATTATTTTCATTGTTTTATCAATTACTTAATTTTTCTATGATTTAAACTTATTAAGATTATACTTACTATTTGTGCAGTTTGCTCGTAGAATAAGAAAGTAAAGAAGTGAAAAACGAAGTGCAATTAAAAAATTACTCAAAGTTTTTATTGTCAGTATGATTCCAAGAGAGAGGTACATATACATTATTAACAGAACACGCTATAAAATAATACTCTTTAATATATAGCACAATTTGATACAAAAATACTTTTCTACTGGAACTATGAACAAGCTATACATAAATAATTTAAATATAATTAAATAGTGATGATATTTTTGGTTAACAAGTAGGTCATCAGAGACTACAGTAATACTTTGAAAGTTTAATTTCCAAAAAAATTCAACCTTAATTGTAAGCACACATTTTTTAAAAATATAACAGCTTACATTACTCAAAATTAGTCGAATCTTCACTAACAATGGGAAATAATCAAGACAAAATCATAATAACAGCATTAAAATGTACTGAATATTGTATCAATAACGAAATACATTTATGCAAAACAATTTTGAATTAGTTATAAAATAATTAAAAATAGAAAAAACATTTTGAGTCAACATTGTAGGAAACATTATATATATATATATATATATATATATGTATGTATGTAAATAAAAATAAAAAATTTCTTTTAAGTTTTTATTAATTTAAACTATAAAAATTGTTCTATAAACTATAGAAATTGCCCTGAATCGCATCTAGCGCAAAAATAAAAATCTTCATATATTGCAGTCGAGTGCTTCATATCTTGTAGCGATATTTGTATCGAGTCAATATTAATATGTACTGTATCTAATACTTCAATTATCACTCAATGTTTCAATCAAGTGCAATTATTATTAAGGTTGAAAGGAATATAAAACAAATAAATTCGGTTTAATTTTTTCCTGTTTATTTTAAAAAGAATATATAATTATTGTTTTATAGATAGAACTTTTCATTTGAACAAGAAAAAAGAAGTAGAATGGATGGAATATAATTTCATAAAATTACCGAAATTTGATCTTTTGATTAGATATTATAGAGGATACAATATTACATTAGTTACAACAAGTACAATAAATTAATCGATCAACAATCATATATATATATATATATATATATATATATATATATATATATATATACTAGCCGCCTTTGGCTACCAGCTGGTTTGGCATGAGTAATGGGTTCTAAAATTTTCAATTAAATCACATATTCATTAGCCTTGAAGTAACTCCGGGCATTGATTTGCTTGAAATTAATATTTCCTTTAAGATGATGGACTGAAAGTTCTAAAAGAACGCTTTTTCCTAATAATATTCTTTAATTTTATAAATCAGTCAGTTTTAATGATTGATTTAAAAGACTGATTGATGTAGCAACTTTTATTTAAAATATTAATAAAAATATTTTGTAAAATATGGCTCACAGAGCCATATTTTACAAAAGAAATGAAGAAATCTAAAACTCATTATTCATAAATGCATTGTTTGACTCAAACTACATAAAATGTAATTATTTACTTCATTTAGATCAAATTAATAGTATTAAACAATATATATGCCTATTAATAATGTTTTACAAATCGGCCATTGGAAAGGAATTTGAATGCATATCCTGTATAAATAAAGATAATTTATTCAATTAAGGATTTAAATATTGCAAACGATCATAGAATCCTATGAACAGTTATTTTTTAAACATTTAAATGACACAGTTTAGTTGTTTTACAGGTAGTTTAGTTGTATTAACGTCCCGTTTTGAAGCAACATTAGGGCTATTTGGGGACGGACCTCATAATTTTGAACCATAATCAGGGGACGCACGCCTTTCGGAAACTTTTATCTTTTTGACATTCCAAATAAGCATATTTCAGACATTCAAATAAGTACCTTTCCGTAATTTAGTGATACTTCATACGAAATTATAACAAGAAATTAATGAACAAAATTAAATAACCTCGTCTCATGCAGTTGAAATTCGCTTCATACCAATTGACACGAGCCCGTAAGTTGATATAGTAGCAACGATCTAAACCTAAGTCTCTCCATCCTGTTGGCTCTTCTGGACAGTGTACGTTTTCTGCAGGTGGTTTCAATGCAGGTGGAGTAGCTAAAATATTGATAATATGTACGAGTTGCATTATATTAGTAGTTTAAATAATAATTAGCATCTAGAACAATTAGCATTTTATACTATAAGTTTTTAATTACAATTATATTAGTTTAACGAGTTTTATTTTTTATTTTTTCAGCGATTACATTCTCTTACTCTATTTCGTCGCATCTCTGAAATAAATGTAATTAAAAGTACAGAGAATTTCTGAACTCAGCGTTCAAACTGGAAGACGACGTAGAAAATGTAAACAGGAATCAGAATCACATAAGACAGCAGACTCCAGATGTCCACCTCATGTGATAGACATAAAGGCACAGCCTAATGCATAATACAGAAAGCAGTACTGAGCATTTTATAACATAGAAGTATCAAAGGGGATGGTCGAAATTCCTCAGGCAATCATACATGACAGTTATTTATCCTGCATGAATTAGATCTCATTTTCAAAAAGTAAATATCGACATTATGGAAACGATTGATGATCACTTCTCCCATCATCGTTTATATTAAGAAATTTCCCGATTTCGAGAACTTTCCTGCAGCATAATTTATTCATTTGAGATCCTATTTTCTAATGCAATTCTAATTCCTATTGATATTTACTACTTCTCCTCTTATCTTGTAATAAACTCCAGGAACATTCTGTAGATATAAATAAGAATTGTCTACGAATATCTTGCCTTATTTAAAGTATGTCATTGAATCAGCAGCATCAGTTTTGGGCTAGGATGCCAATCTAGAAGCGCACTGCTTGAGAATTTGATGGGATTTTTTTTAAAGACTATTGTTCCCTTTATGTTTAGTAGTGATTTGAGAAAATTGTGAAAAATCTTGGCAGAGTTAGAGTGAAGGTAACTTGTCACACCCAGAAAAAATATAGAGCAATATATTAAAAAAAATTCATTATTTTCTTATAGAATCATTTGGTATCTAAATACATTTAGCAAATTTTATATTCATGATGAGATTGACAACATTGGTTGATAGGTTTTATGTATAGATAGAAAAAAAGGCAATCAATCTGATGACAGACCTGGCCACAAACTGTATGCAGATCTAAAATCCTATGTACAAAATTATATGCTAAATTTAATCTCTCTCCCTAGCTATGCTTTCGAGTTCTTTTATTCACGTACATACGGACAGTCATCTTCCAATATATTTATCTATTTGAAGATTTTTACAGATCAAGAATATTTAGAATCAAACTCTGCTTAATGTGTTTTAATTATCTACTTTAATCTGGTTTTATGTTATGATGTTCCAAGAAATATGGATATAATCCTAAATATGTTTATTTCTCAGTTACAATGAGAAAAAATTTCTCGAATACGGGAATAAAAATAAAACGATATTTTAAATTTATATGCATTTTTTACTTTTGAAGGCAATATGTATACGATTAGTTTTTACTTTCTTGTATACGAAGTATGTAAAATGAAATCAAATATTTTAAGCTTGAGAATTCGACATATTTCAAAGTTTCTGACTTCCTTACATATGTCTCACTGTCTGTGAACAGGACAATTTAAAAGTGCTTTTAGCTAGAAGATTAAATTTTGTATATACACAATATTTTTGGATTTCTATCAATTTTGGAACAAAATTTTCTCCGAAAAAGTCTGTCTGATTAGCTTCGCAAAAAAATAAACACAATAATTGTGGGTTACATCTTATGACACTTTACAAGCTTGCTGACAGTTATCTATCAGTGATTTAAGTCAAGTGAGCGCCTTTTGTTTTTTTCAGTAGCGCCAATTAGAGCTAAGATAACGACTTAGCTACTCACGCGTCACAACCCTTTTTATGGGATGGACTTTATTGATTCACTTCATTTACAGATCTTAATTTAGACCTGAATCAGAGAACGATCAATTCAGAACTTGTATCATCAGTGGCATTATTCTCGACATTGAGGACTTTGTGACCACGACAGATTTATACATGTGCCATTCACCATCCCACAGGCGAAGTCTTCGGCTTCCAGGTTCGAACTCACAACCTAACGTTTACGAGTCCGACTTCCCACTAACCAGACAATCCTGGCCTACATAATAATTACAAAGAGCTAGACGTGTAAAATTTATTACATAGGTTACGCTTCTGAAATGCTGATTCTTATCAAATTTTGAAATGAATTCTTTCTGTTCGTCGACTTGTATTTTCACATGTTAGTAAAAGAAAGATTTCAAATACAAAAATGCTTATATGATATGTTATTCTGCAATACATTTATCAGATTTATTTTGAGTCGATCGGAAAAAGAGATTTCCATTAAGAAAAAAAATCGATAAAAATCTCTCTCTAATAGCCTTTTTTGTAACAATATATGTCTACGATATGCGATTAATATCCTACTAAAATCAGTTTTCTTAACTGTTAAATGAACCACTGTCATATGCTGGATTCTAAAAATAAAATCTGCTTTCAAATTTTCATAAATTCTATAATTTTATACCGGGAAATAGGATAATACTTTCTTAGAAAATATATTAGAAAGTTGCGGGAAAAAATGATTGCTGATTTTCTTCATAAGTAGCTCAATAAAAATATATGAGTTATGGTCCCTTTACCAGTAGAATATTCACAAATAAACCACAGTTTCTTCTTGCAAGATTTTATTAGCCAAGTGCCATTTCTGTCTCGCAATACGCATGTTCCATCCACATATTCGTCTTGTTCGGGCCAGTTCTCGAATGATACGAGCCATCCAGAGGACCATTTTTGCTGGGGGCTTTCCTAAAATGAAGTTGAAATATTTTATGCCCGATATTATAAGGTTCCATCTCAAATATTTTAAGTTAATCTGCATGGAATAGTGTTGAAATTTATTTCATATAGTACAAATCCAACGTAATTGCAAAGTATTTAGAATATTCATATGCATATGCATACAAAAATAAATTTCCTTTCATACATGGATATTATATGTCTTTATAAATAATTATATTTCTGGGGTAGTAATATAGCAAAAAGAAAGTATCTTTTTTTGCTTGAATAATCATAAATGCCTTTACAATGAAAATGAATGCCTTAATATCATGTTGATTGTTAAAAGTTCTTCAAAATAGGATGATGGCGAAAATACATACCTTTCATTATTATGCTACTGGTTACAAGTGCATGTAAGTATTAAAAAAAAATCTTAAAAAATGCACAGTTAATTTTTAATGACATTTAAAACAAATTTTTTGAGGAAATCAAATCTTTACATTAATTAGTTTATATTTATTTAAAAATTTAATGCTTAGATGCATTATATTCATGCCAAGAGCAATCCTTAATAGCAATCTCCATCTCTATTAACTTAGGTAGCAATCTCCATCTCAATCATCTTAGATAACAATCACTTACATTCACACTTTTCGACACGATAGCTGCTAATGTAAATAGAGAAGGGGGAAAAGAGATAAATGATTGATTGAAGCAGGAGAGTGAAAAAAATTATGCCAAATGTTTTTTTGACGATTATTTGTTCGTGTCGCCATCTCTTGAGGAGCTCAGAAGGTTCGAGCTATATATCTGATTTCAATTAATTTAGAAGACATAGTTAAATGTTAGATGAATTTATAACCAAAATATGCTAAATGAAAGATTTTAACTTTATTGTCGTGAAATTGAACAACAATGCTCAACAAGTAAGAAGAACTTCATGATATAAATTAATTATAAATAAAATAGGAGAGGATATCATTACCGAAAGAGTAAGTTGAAATGTCGTATGAATTGTTAATTTTTCCTCTCTCTAACTTAATCATTATCGAATTCACAGTATATATTGAAAAGAATTAAAAGGAGAAGTTCAAATAATTTAATGAAACATGACAAAGTTAAAATAGAGAAAAAATTCTTTAGAAATTAATGATAAATTATATGAAAATAATATTTTTTTAAAAAACCCTCTAACCTAATTATTCAGTTAAATATAAGATATCGATTAAAGCAGAATTGAATTCAGATTAATATTTTTGTATTAAAATATTAATAAACTTTAAATAGGATTTAAAACACTTTTGAATATACATTTAATTTTTAATTTATGTTTAGGATAAATCTTTTTTGTAATATTCGTAGATGGTTAAGTTTCGAACCTTCAAACTTTAACGTTTTCTTTTTGACTTTCTGGATTTTGAAAGGAGATAACAAAAAAAAAAAAAAAGAATGAAATTTATCTAAATAGTCTGCATACTTTTGAGTTGCAAGTTTCAATTAAACTGCATATTAATGGAACAACATATTTTTCAAACGTTACAATTAAGATATTTACAAGAACATCACAAAAATTACTTTCTATATTTTATTACAGTAATAAAATCTTTTAAAACATTTTTTTAAAATTTTTGTTTGAAGGTTTTTAATAAATTCATGATTCATTATTATAAATATTATGGAATCTTACAATCAATTGTTTTTCTAATTTACCATCAGATGGCGCTTTTAAAGTAGAAATTAAACCGAAATGTATGGAAAAGTTTCTCTGTTCTTGAATTCATAAAATTCTAGAAAAACAAATAATCTAAAAACTGAAAAATAGACAATAAATAACATTTTTAAAATAATAAGAGAAAATAAGATATAAAAACGCCTGAAAATTGAGCATTTTTTCATATTTTATTGAAAATAGGAGAAAATTCAATTCTGAGATTATCTCATCCATTCCGAAACATTTGGTCATATTATCTGCATGTTTGGTTATCCTAATATATGAATAAAAGTTTTACCGTAATTTTAATTCCAATCCACATTTGCTCTGTAACTTTTTGAAGAACGTATTTCAGATATTCATTGACACGGTAGTCAATTGTCGCTAAATGCCCATTGTATTCTTCGGCGCAAAAATTTTCGGCTTCTGACCATGTCATGCTTTCTGTAACAACATAAAAGCAGGATTTCTCGAAACGCCATCCTATGCCTTGTTTTGTAGTGCAGTAACGAGGATCCAGCACACTTAAACTATTTTGTTTGCCTGCAAAGAAATTTTTGAAGGGGGAGGGGAGATTATTCAACTCAGGATATTTTGGAAAAACGAATGTATATAAATCTTAATATTTTATTTCTAGTTAGCTGTTGGTACAGATTAGTAATTCTATATCTACGATTTATTTCCTTATTTCTTGAGAATATGGCCTCAAAAAATTGGAAACCCTTTCTTATCACTTTCTATTATATTTCGACGATTTGCTATGTTATGTGTTTTAGAAAAATTCATCTTTGAAGAGATGAATTTTCCTCCATGAAAAAATTATATTCGACATGTGAAACATATTTGCAATTTGAAGTATTCTTTTCGTGTTTCTATTATAATAAATTTTAAATATTTAACTAACTACATTTTTGATCATAACCTTCAGAATAACATGAACAGCCAAGTTGCAATAGCACTTGTCAACCAATTAAGAACAAAATTAATATTCATATACATTTTTTGCTGATATTATCATAAATCAAATTCCAATGATGAAATTGGTCACATTTGAAATACGGTATTTACATGTTCGCGAATTAGTACAAAGATGGGTATAGTTCTTTCAAAGGAATTTTTTTCCAGTTTTTGTAGTTAACAATGATTTTAGAGAACAGATTTTATTTCGAAATTTTATTCGTATAGATAACTGCTTTATGTAATTTGTACTTTCCTAAACGAATCAAATGTAAAAAATTGTGTTCACAATTATTTTGATTCATTTTTTAAATTTTAATTCATTTCATGTGTGTTCCAATTTTTTTTCGAAATAGTTGTCTTCACAGTCTTATAGACAGACATAGATTGAAAAAAGGATTTTTTTCGGACTCTGTGAGCTAGAGAATGTGAATAAACATCAAATTTCTGGAAGAAATGATTATTATAACTACTTATTTGTAAGTCACATATACGAGAAGGTAGATTTGCAACTAGAGAATTCAATAACAACCATAATATAATTTCGGGAGTTACGTAACAAAGATTTCATAATCTATGTAAAGTTGTACTGCGTAACCACTTCGGTAATTTTATAGCAACCGACTTCTCCTGTATTTGAAGCAGCGCCCTAAGAGAGAGACAAAGAGAAAATCATCAGTAAAAATCAAGAAAATTGTGAATACGCAATTTAGCACTTTTCTTCTCAATTTTATGTTTTTATATAGTTTTATTTCTTCTTAAATTTAATTTTGTCCTTGCCAATTTTATGTCGAAATGAGTAATTGTTTTACTGCAGGGATTATTATTTTTTTCTTTTAAAGTTCTTTTTAATTCAAAATTTGTAGTTTCATTTCTCTTACTCCAAAAATAAGTATAATTTTTATAAGACAACAAATATGAGGGGTCTAGAGAAAATATTTCATGAAATTATTTCTATTTGTAAGGTTACAAAAAAATTATTAGTTGAACAGTAATTTAGAAACAGATGAAACTTTTAACCATAGGCTTTAATTTTGTGAAGAATCGATAATTTTGCAACTAATCCAGGATGCCTTAATATTACGTGGATTTAACATTCAAAAGTTTACATTCTTATACCTTAAAATAAAAGCCAGTTTTTTAATTTATGTTTTGAAAAATGGAGATCTACCTATTAAACCAAAAATATTCAAATTTTCATTCCAAAAGAATTAAATACTTTTATTCTTGACTAAAACATATTTTGATATACATAAGATGACATGACCTTTTTTTTCAATTAAATTTAAATTCTGAGTTTCAAAAAAGTTTTTTGAGATCCTCGCTCAACTAATGCCTTCATTCTTAAAACATTAGTAGTAACATCATCTTTTTTTTAAAAAATCCTGCTGAAAGTTAGACAATGAATTTCAAAATGAAATGATATAATTTTAAATGAACACAATAATTATGTAACAATTTTTGTATCATTTACATCTAACTGTATTTTGTATGATTCTTTTTGTTTTCAATATGCAAAAATAATTTTAACACACACACACACACACACACACACACACACACACACACACACACACACACACACACACACACACACACACACACACACAAATCTTTGTGTATATCAAAAAATGATGTATATTGAGATTGCATGATTACTTGTTTACTTCCGAATTCGTTTCCTTTTCGATTTTTCTTTCCTACGAAAAGGTTTTAATTCTGCAGCTACATATGTATTTAAAAAACGCAATATATCAAATAATATAATAAATTTAAAATGCGTCATAATTGCTATTTCATTATGACAAAGAACAGAAGTTCCATCATTCTTTACTACATTATATCTTTTAAGATCCTATTAATTCAAAATCAAAATATTGATTGACTGATGATAGAGAAATTACAACTCATAAATAAAATTGTAACATTTATATAGACTGAGTAAATACACATTATTGAAAATATTTATTATTGAATTAGCTAATTTAAACTTCAGATTATCATACACCTTTATAAATTTCGATGCGTACATAATTAAAAATCATAGTTATATCTTCTGAATCCTCAAATGTTGACGTGTCACAGCAAGTTATTTCATTTTGATGGTACCAACGCATCTTAATTTTTTTTCCACACAAATATTTTTTCAAATTAAAATTAATTTTATACGTAATTTAACACACTAGGATTGAGAAAACTTTCACATGTTTTTTAAAAGCTTTATTTTATTTTTATTCTTATTTTCTAATTTATTAAATTTTTTTTTCTAAAATAAATTTTATTTTATATTTTAATTGCCAATTTTAATCTGCAAAGCACGTTTCAGGGAATGAAATATTTTAACAGCATCGTTTTGAAGAGAAATCTATGAGAAACTTTCTTTTATAATTTATTATTATTATTATTATAACATAAAACGAAAACGAATTGGTTAGAAATAGAATCAAGTCCCTACTTTTATCCAAACATCTGTTAAAGCATTTTGGCGTGACATTAATATTAAAATATCTCGTACCTGTTTGATAACATTTACATATTTTGTATCTAAACAACTTTATGATATCGCTTAATACTAAACAGTTTTATTATGTAAATATTAATCTGAAATAAAAAAAGAAATTTCATTTTATGGAAATCAGTTATTTTACCTTTTGGTTTTTGACAGATGAAATGATTTTCTCTATTGCATCTCATATCGTTCCATTGGCCTGGCTTCCCAAACGGTCTGGTAGATTTGAAAGTCATTTCAATGCAGTCTTCCTAAAATGAGGCTTATATAATTGATTATATCTTAATTATAATTTTACACAAACACATATACTGCTCATGTAAAATATTTTGCTAAGTCAGTTAAATTTAGGCAAAATTTCCTTTTTTTATTACTTTCTATCCTAATCGAACAGTGCTGTTTTCTTATTGCGCATTTAACAAAGAACTATTATGAAAATTTAGTTCATAGTTTTAGTTTAGTTTCATCAATAAATTCAATATAATTTAATTTTTATCTCCTCCTGCATGATGTTTTGGATTTCTCATAATTTTCATAAGCAATTCTGCAATGCCAAGTTCTCGGGATTAATTCGCAATAATGCGTAAAGATGATGGGCCGCGGTGGCCTGGTGGTAAGGTCTCGGCTTCGGAACCGGAGGGTTTCAGGTTCGAGACTCGATTCCACCGAAGATCCGTCGTGTGAGGGGGTCTCTTGCGCGTTAAATCTGTCAGGCCAAACGTCCTTCCGCTGGTGTGGTGTGGTGTGGAGAGGGGGGTGCCACTTCAGATGTCGTCCTCTTCATCTGATCTGGGTTCAAAATTACGAGTTCCGTCCCAAAATAGTCCTCGCGTTGCTTTAAACGGGACGTTAATATAACTAAACTAAACCAAACTAAAACTGCGTGAAGATGATATAGGCAAGGTAAATGCTTTTTTAACTAGAAGTCTAGAAAATTCACATTTGAATCATTTTAATCTCTGAATATGTTCTCAGACTCTCTTTTTCTGGTTTCCACCATATATTGACAACAGCATTCTTTAGCCATGTATTTAATGAAGAATTTTGAATAGCAATAACAACTTTAACAGAATTTAATCCTAAAAAGAAACATAATTTGATTTAAAGGGAACTTTTCTTCTACTCTTTTGCTAGTTTACACATACACTCTCGCTCTCTCGCTCACACACATATAGCACCCCGAGAAATAAAATAAATTTATATAGGACAATAATAAATATTTTATATTTTCAATTTTTTGTCTAACATCAACACATCAATAAAGGAAGATGCTTGTGTATACTTTATGTACATATGAATATTTATCAATACATTCAACGAAGATCGTCAGATACAAAATTTCCATGTTTGGCAAAAACACATTTTTCGAAACTTAATAACACTTTGGAGAAACTTGAAATTTTATTAATTTCTAATTAAACGTTAACAACATTTTGGTTATAACTCCGAAATAGGCCTCAAGAAATCTTATTGGCTTGCAAAACTGCCCCCCCCCCCAAAAAAAAATTTTTTTTTGGACCATCTGCTAAACATTTAAGATTATCTTGATGATTAAATAATTCCTTAAATTATTTTCTTCCTGATTGCAATAATTTTAAAAAAAAATCTTTCAACAATATAATTGCAATAACCCCCTTCCATTACAAAATGCAGATCAGTTTTTCTTTTACACTGAATTTGCACCACACATTAGATACAAGTAATATGCATTAACATTGTCGCAATATCATCTTAAACTGGATTAAAATGGCTTTGAAAACATCAACCTGATTTATTTACAACATGTCTCTATTTTTACATGTAAACGCTTTTCATAAATTAATCATGTATGTGAGATTGAAATGACGCTTTTCCTAAATATTTTGTAACGCCGTTTTTAAATAGATCAACAGAAACGTCACATCCTCATTAGTCACATCCTCGTTAATCAACGATATTTCTTCATATTTTCATGCATACACATTTCATTAACGGATCAAATACTTTCAGCATAGGGGAATTTACTTGAAATCTTTGATCCTATATACAAGCTTTATTATGATTTGTCAATACCAAGAAACATAAAAAAATTGGTTATACCAATTCCACTGTTTTAACCATTAGACGGCAAGATATTAAATATTTAAAAATGATTTAGCATTTAAGGACTAACATAGAATACTAAGCATAAATGCTTTATTAATCGATTGAAGATTTCAATCTAATGCAAATAAATTATAATCAGTGACAATTGAAGACATACTAATGCGAACAAGAAGAAATACATAAAAATTACAACTCTTCATATCATCAATGATATAAGAAATGATTTGATAGTCATTTCTACCGTTTAGTCGTATCTTAGAACTGTATAGAAAGTTAAAAAAAAACGAAAGCAATTTTTGTTTTAAAATTAGAAATTTATGCTGTAAAATATCGATGATTGGTAATAAAAGGAATTTGTCTTATGTTATCTAATTTGTTTCGAAATAATACTGTGACCATATTTAGAATTATTTAATTTTGATCTACCGTATACTGAAAGATTATTTCCCCGTTGATTGTGAATTATTTTGCTGAGTAAATTAGAAATGAGAAAATGAAATGAATTTAGAATTAATAGTCACCTCCTGTTTAGCGAAGGCCGAAGGTTCCAAAGGTTCAAAATTAGAGTAATTGTACTTTGTGCCATCTGCCCACTTGAAATCAGTCTCGTTGTTTTTATCGTGCAGGCCAATCCAGACATTCGACTGTGCGTTCAGCAGCAAAAAAGTGTTCAGAAAATCTTAAAAAAAAAACACAGTAACTATTAGCTTTCAATATAATGGGAAAATTAAATTATTACGTTCAGAATGGGTAGGAATCCCCTTTCTCGAGTGATGAGTACTTCAAATGAAAAATCAATTTTCAAAATATTGGGGCTGAATGTCAATCCAACAGATATCAAAACAATTAATCTTCCTGGAATATTCGCGAATAGGAAGATTTCGTCAATGATCAGATTTCAGAAACTGAATACAGTTAAGTATTTCAATCACTAGAAAATGGATGTAAAAAGCAACAACAGCTGGAATGATTTTCCCAAAACTTTGTTTCATATTCTCTAATAAACTTATCATGCCAGATAATCCCTCACATTCCACTGCCATATAATAATTATGAAATATTAATTTTTAGCAATAATTTTATAATTTTTTTGTTGAATTTAACTAGCTATGCTTCACGAGTTATTTGGTGATTAAAACATAGCTTGCGTTAAAAAAAATCGAACTTGTGGCTTAGATAAATTTTTCTCAACCGATTAATACAAAAGTTTGACACAAAACTGCACTTGCAGTCACAAAATCCCATACATAATTCCATATATTTAAGACACTAAGTTTTTGAATAATTTTTATATATTTCTAAAGTTACATGCTGAAAAACAGTCTACCTGTTGTTGGATGTGGCTCAAAATTTCCCAAATGTTAATACAATAGATGGGTTATCTGAGTACCGAATTTTCTTTATTTAGCACTCTTCGTTTCGTCATTGTCGTGCTGACTTCTTCGTGAACAGCTAGAGTTTTTCTGAAAAGATTTTACTCACAATTTGATAGAAAATTTAATACGAAATTTCAAACGTCTAACTCTAAGAGTTTTTGAGATATTTTTGTCATAGATGACAAATGGAGAATTTCCAGGGATGTGTTTTTCGAAATAAGGAAATTTGAAACGTAAAATCTGAGATTAGTCAAAATATCGATTTGATGATTAATATACTTTGTACGTAATGCTCATGCGATAAAGTAAAAAAAGGAATTAAATAAAGGATAAAAATATTAACAAGAGAAAATAATATAAATAAGAGAATCTAAAAAATATTTGACGATTAGAAAACCTCAAATAAAAAAATCCTTAATAAAAAAGAACTGAGGTCAAAAAATTAGGAAAGTCATAAGGAATTAGGAACGAAATATCATGAGGAAAAGGATGAAACAAATTTGAAGAAAATTAAGCTATTTCAATTACATTCACTACTTACTATTGATTAATCTGCTCCAGTTTCATTATTGCGATATAGAAAGGGAAAAATGTTTATCAAACATCCCAGTAACAGTAATATCGAATTTGGAAACGAAAATTTCTTCCAAAATGAATTCTTATACTCATTTTATGTCTTCATTGTCGATTATTAAACTTAATTTTTGTTAATTTTGTGTTTCTAATAATAGTGACATTTTAATTCAATGAAAAATATCAGTTTTAAAGTTAAGGTTTAAATTAAATTTAATAAAAAATATAACTAGTAGAATCGTATTAAGATAATTTCTTATAGATCAATTTTGTGGATTTTTATTCTTTGATATGCTATGAATGAAAGCTATAACCTTTAAAAGGAGAACCAAATAGGCATTTGCTTGGAATAAATTTATTGGAAAATCGCGCAAAAATTACAGTCTTCTGTAATTGGGTAGAATTGTAATTAGAGGAATGATAATTTTTTAAAAAATCATCGTTTATTTTACACTTTACGTCTACCTAAAAACTATTTTTCTGGTTTTCTGTAATAAGTAATCAATGCTATAGTAAAATTTGAATAAATAATCAATACCACACCCTACTATAAGCATAAGTGCGCGGATTGGCAATTCATAAATAAGTACTTTCTAGATTTCTGATTGAATCCAACCGCTATTTGTTAGATTAAGCAAAAATGGATGGTTACAATCTTATAGAATTCCAGATAAGTGATTTTTTAAAAATTAGCGCACAAAGAATTCTATTTTTAAAGAAGAATGCTGTTCGTCGGCGTAGTACATCTTTCAAATAATGATGATGAAAATTCCACAAACATTAGATTCCAAACTAAAGTTGCACCTTGACAGTTTAAAATAAGAAACAGAAATTAGTGTCATAAAATATATATTGACTTTGAATCATAGGGTTTCTATCTTTCCAGGGTTTCTAAAAAACAAGTTAAACCAACTTTAGGAGCGTAATGAGAAAATATTTATGCTTTGGAAAAATTGATGGCTGATGTGCTGTACAATAAATGGACGATACGTTAAGTGATAGTTCTAAAGTACTAACGTTTCCATTTACATAATTTCTTTGCTGGCCATGATAGAGTTACATCGGATTTCGTTTTACTACTTGATTAGCCAATGCATACTGCAAGATGGTTATACTTAGTTCCACTTAGAAATGGTCATAAAGGGACAACTACTGAACCGAATGGGCATGTTACAATGCTTGTTCAATGTGGAGTCCTTCATTTTCAGAAAGCAAGCTCAACAGTAGCCCTTAGCATATCAGTAGAAATATTAAGCACTTGCTGATGTATCGTGTCTTTCAGTTCCACCAAATTGTTTAGATTATCAGTATAATAGTGCTTTTGAGATAAAACACATTGAAGATGCTTTGTAACACGTTTAAAAAACGATTAAACACATTTTAAAATACTATATTCATGTCTTATTTTGTTTGACAATGTTGCATACAGTGCCATTTCTCCCCTGCTGGCGAGAGTTTGAACTTTTTAAACAGAACAAAAATTTCTATGATCTCTTTTAACTTTTTACCCAATTTGATGACATTTGTTTCAGCAGTTTATGACAATTTCAAAGAGGAACTTTAATTATAAGAACACTGTACTTTAAAACACATGCCATCAAGCTAGTAGTAAGATTAATGTAAATAATTTTATATCTTTACCAAATAAAGCAATAAAATGATTCCGAATCATTTAAAATCAATAAAAATGCTTAAGCGCAGCCTAATTTCAAGTATCCGTGATAATAAAATAAATCTGAAATTTGAAGTTACATATATATTTCTACCTGTTAGACAAATGGTATTACATTCGCATCTCTCAACTTCGATGCTTCCTCAGGGATAACGACTTGAATTACCATGTACAAATGAGACTCAGATACAAAACATCAAGAGAGCATATAGAAATTCTTATTTACCTTGTATTTTCTGCGAGTAAACAGTAGCCAAATTACCGTTGTATTCCTCTTTACAAGCTTCTTGTGCATCGTCCCAAGTTAATTTTCCTATTTTCTTTCTTCCTCCCAGTTTGTAACACATTTCTCCTGCAAAAAAATGCACAATGAGCGCCATTATTTAGTATTATTACTTATTTAGTATTTTCATGCACATTGATAATTTTTTTATTTTGCAGTGAAGTAATGCCACTTATCAAGCAGCTTTTAACTTGAAGCATGCTTGAACGATAAGTTAATGAAATTTTTTAATGTTGCAATATTTGGTGTACAATGGGCGACAATAGTTATTTCGGCAGGCAGACTTTCGTATAAATTGACAGTTTTGTGTTTTATAGTGAAGAAATGCTATTTATCATACAGCCTTTAATTTGAAGCTTGCTTGAATTTATGGCTAATTTTCTTACAATGAGTTAGCGAAGCTTTTTAATATTATAATATTTGGTATATAAAAGAAGATATATAATGAGCTTTATTAATTATTTCGGTACATATTTATATACATTGATAGTTTTGACTGTTATAGTCAAGGGATGCTACTTATCAAACAGATTTTAATGTGAAGTATGTTTGAATTTGTTGCTAATTTTGTTTCTATGAGTTTATGAAACATTTTAACTGTGCATTATTTTTTAGTACATTTCATACGTGAAATGATGAAATTTTGAATTTGAAATCTTTAGTTCTTTTTTGGATACGATATGTGTAGTTTTAAAAAACCCTTTAAAAATGCTTTACAGATTAAATCTTTTCAAATCACTGGATCAAAAGGGGTTACTAAATTGAGAATGTAATTACTTATTGGAATGTAAATGTTTACTAAGGAATAAAACATAAATAAAAAATATTAATTTTCTAAAAAGATAAATAAATTTTCAAGCTTGTGAAACGATTCCAAATTATATAGAAATGATTAACATTTCATTCTAGCATATTAGTCACAATCTTAAATTACAAAATCAAAATAGAAGCTGATTCTAAATTTTAAAAAGGATAAATAATAATTATTTTCACAACTTTGCAATAAAGTAGGAAGAAAAATAAACAAAAATAAAATGCTTATTCTTTTATATACTTAGCTTATTTTTTATTGAAAACTCTGCTAAGAATTACTAAAGATTAAAAATTTAGTTCCTTTAAAAAACCAAGTATATTTTAAAAAAATTATATTCTTATGAAAATTGTACTTATATCACTGAGAATAAAATTTTCAGTGCGAAATTTTTTTCGTATGTTGAGAAATCTTTCAAAAATCACTGAATAAAAAGCTATTTTCTAAAATAGCAAATAAACAAAGTATATTTTTAGTACAACTATTTATTGATTCTTTTTAAATCATTTATTGATTGATTAGTTATATTTTTAATTCATTGATTTTGAATAATTATTCTAGGCTGAAATTAGCGAAATATTAGATTTTAATTTGTTTTTAGGAATTTATTATTTCGTGTTTTTTTCTTATTACAAACTACTTTTTTACGGATTCAATAATACATAATATGTGCTTAAAATATTTTGTAAATAATAAAACATCATGCAAAAATGATGAGAAAAATCTACGAAATAAGTTAGTTTTTAGAATTGGGATTTACAAAATGGCTTATATGATTCAGTTTGAACATCTATTGAGATCTCAGTTTTAGCCCAAAATTTTATTATTGTTCTTTGATTGAAAAATAGCCCAAGATTCGACTGGAATGAAATAGAATGGATTGTTCCAAATTTTTCTTAAGACTAAACAATTCGTATTTAAGTAAAAAAAAATAATTAAATACACAATTAAAATTATTGCTCTTTTTAATTCGTTCGATCAGCCAGATTTCTCAGAATAATCAGTTCATTCTAAACTTCCTATTTTTCGTTGAAGCAAGTGACAAACTGGTTTAATATTTTTTTAATTAAAAAATAGTTAAATATTTTTTTAATTTGAAAAAAATTTTGAATTCGTTCAGTGAATTTGAAAAAAATTAATACCTGCAGAATTATCTTTTCTAATATTCACTATGTGTATAATATATAATCCATGTAATCTAATATGAATTATATGAAATATTCAGCCTGTAGAATAAAAAACGAATTAAAAGTAACTGCAAAATATATAAATCAAAATTTTAATTTATTATTTGTCTCATTCAGTTTTGAATATATATATATATATATATATTACTTTGGTAAAGAAATCTGCAAAATGGTATTTTTGTTTGACATTTATGAAATATTTACTAACTCATTAAGCATCATTAATTATTAATCCTTGAGAATTTATATTAATATTTATCTAATTCAAAATTAATCTAATCTAATCTAATCTATATCTAATTTTATACAAAAAATAAAACAGTTTATGTTATAAAAATAGATATACTTTATTGTCTTATCCATTGTTATGTTTTTTTACTGTTTACAGAAATAAATTATTTTACATACCAAAATTAAACCACCCTTTGCTGCATGTAGTGAAGGCGTTACTAATATCCACCTGCGCATTTCTAAGGGTAATATCTTCTATGCCAAGTACATGAACTGGAAAGTAAGAGTTGTAACTTCAAGAAAAACATTGCATTTTTCATCATATTTTGATGAAAAAAAGCATACTTGTGTTTTATTCGATATATATTTAATTGCTCTTCATACAGCATATTAATTCGAATGCTCACACATGTAAATATACTAAATTTCTTACTCTTTCTTTCACTTTGTTTCCAGTAAAAAGAAGAAAATGAGTTTCAATAACTTCAAGGAGTGGAGATGTGCATTTCAGAGCAATTTTTAGGTATTTAAATTATCAAAAATTAAAAAAATTAAACTGAATTCGGTGTTTCCAAGGTAACTTCCGAAAATGTTATTGTTTAAAAATGAACTTTACTGCCTTTCACAGCACGATTTCAAAAGGATACCAATTTAATAAAAGTTTTCAATTATTTCTGAGTTTGATAAATTTTAAAAAATTATAAATTTAAATTTAAATTTAAAAAATTTAAAAAAAAGAAAAAATTTTCAATTCTAAACAATAGATGAAATTATTGCCCTAAAATTCAAACCATTTTCATTTTTTTAAAATCAAATATCACATGCTTTTGTTCCCTTTTTAGAAGCTGAGGAAAAAGTATTTTATTTAATGCAAATTGCACGATAAATAAGAAAATGAATTTTCAGTACTGCATTGTTAAAAGGGAGACAATATGCCATGATGTCTCTATTAAGAAAATTTTTAAACATAATAAATAGAACATATATAGGACAATTTAAGTAACACAGATTTAATGTCTGGCATATTGAAAGAAACATGTACATGAAATTATATACGAACGAATGATCTGAAATTAAATGTAACCTGTATTCTCAAACGAGTGAGTTGGTCGACTGTAGACGATTACTTAGAAGTAAAATGACATTTCTTTTTGATTGAATATTAAAGCTTAATAGTAAATAAGTAAGAATACTACAAGGGTGCTTCGCCTATTGCATTATTACTTGGATTTTATTGAAATTTAGTAAAACAGAAGAAAAGTTTAGTAAATTTCAAGTTTTAATAACCAACAACAAAGAATTCGAACCTTAAGAAGTGAAATGGATGTACATTAATTTATATCAGCACTTTTTAAAAAGTTTAGTATTCTGACAAATGCAAAAAATATCTTTTTATAAATATATTTATAATAATTTTGAATAAGATATCGTCTAAGATACTTCACATAGCTGATAATATTATAAGAAGCGTAAATGAATAACATTCTAAGAGTCATAGGACTGCACTTTATCAGACTTCACTGTAATTTCTATAAATCCCCCCCCCCCCCAAATTACTTATTTGAAAAAATTCCTGTAACAAATGTTGATAAAATCAGATGCGAAAAAATAAATTTTATAAATGATAATTATAACTAATTACTGGTGGAAACTAAAAACTGATGAAAAAAATAAATTTCATAAATAATAAATTATTTATATTGTGAGTATTTTAGACTCAGTCGAAATGGTTTCCACAAACTTTCTCAAATATTCTTTGATAAAAGTTTCATCACTCGTCCCTATCGTGTAAAACTACAGATTTTGGTCAAATCATTAGCATCAGGAGTGCTCAGATTTTTATTTTCCGATTCTTTCACATGAGAATTTCGGGTTTCACAATATAATAAAGAAAAGAAGCATGCATTAAGAGCAACTTTTTTTTCGCCCGAATAAGACAGTCAGTCACAGAATTACAATTACAGGAATGAGATAATATCCCCAATAATTTTTTATTTATTTAAGTCTTTGCTTTTATGAAGAATTGACAGAGTTTGTTAAGCATTTGATACAGAACTAGGGCTTAAACGGTGTACCAAATTTTATATTATTAACTTTCATGTTTATAATTTTACTTACAAGCAAAATTATAGACCCGAAGACTGCCCGTCCTAGGATGGATTTAATTTAAAATTTGATACAAATCTAGAGGCTAAATTTGCCTTCTAATTTTTATCTAGCTAAAACTTCATATGTGTAGAAATCAATTTCATATATACTTGGATAATCAAACAAACCGATTTCCACTAAATGGAATTCATTCAAAACTAATTAGAAACATACAAAGTTGGTATAAACAAAATATAAATCCATTTAACTCAAAGAGTTTTTGAATTACCGAGTTCATGGACAGTAAGTTTCCGCACCCTAAGAAGATTCGGCATATTCTCGAGTTTGACTTAAATATTTTTTACAATACGTTTTTTTCTGTATATTTTGCATATTAAAATATATAAATAATTAAAAAAATGTATGAATTAAGATCTGAAACTATTGTACATGTAAATAATATAATTTGTAGAGAATTATGGGATAATTAAACTGTAATTAATAAATTAAATTAGTGCTAATTCTTATTATTAATGCCTCCATATACTTTGTACCGTACAAGGTTTAAATATGTTCGTGATTTCTTCTTATAAATAAGTATTTATCAAAGTTAAAAATACACATCAAAACCGATTCTTTTCCATAATAAACTCAGATTACAACCAATTTAGTGCATAACTGATTATAAGCAAACTATATTATCAAATAACTATATAAGCAAGTAAAATATATTATTTTGAAGCAAAAAGAGCTATTTTATATAATATACATGATTTTAAGCACGTGATCTTTACGCCAAGTACTTTACAGAATAAAAAATATTATAAAAAAAAGACTTACTTGAAAATACACATATCATGAACGAAACATGCCATATTTTTACCATGTTTCTTTTTAGTGATTGAAAGAAGCTAAAAAGCGGAAGCTTCTTAATCAGATATTTTGGAACAGGAATTGTGAACTTCCTTTCTGTGTTTTGAACCGTCGAAATGCTTTTCCACAGAAATAACCATTTTGCGCGTTTTGAGAAATTAAATTAGTTTTAGAAGTTTTTATATAAAATGAACTGAGCAATGGAAAAAAAAAATTGAAGCAACATAGTTAAACTCTTAAAATTTCAACACTTTACATCAGTAATGTGAAGTTCTTGAATGTATTGTGAATAAACTGTCGAAATTTCAGAAAAAGATGCCTCATCATAATTTGGATAAGGGACATAAAATGTTTATATTCCTAGTAAATAATCAAATTCATCTTTTCCTTTCAGATTATGGAAGTCGTAAATATAGTAATATTGTAATTTGGTTTTCTGTATAAATTCGGTTTAAAATTATTTTTAAAAATGTCCTCATAATAATTTGATTTTACATTAAATATTTCTGATAAATTCATTTATAATGATGGGTGCTATGTATCTTACTGTATGTACTTTACACAAAATTAGAATGGCATTAAGATTAAAATTTGGTCTCTATCTTCAGGATACGAATTTGTTTTTTCATCCTACAGATATTTAATTTTAATTAGTATTCAGCTTTAAATTAAATTTTAGCTGTATAACTTCTATAGATTATTTAGAAAATTTCTATAAAGTATTTCTATAAAGTTTTATACTTCTGATATCAAGTACAAAACTTTAAAAGAATAATTTCTGAAATGTTCTTGAAGAGAGCACACATAAAAATGAAAATATAAGGGAGTTAAAAATTAAAATTCGTATATTCGTTTATGATTACATATTGCAACAACAAAACTAACAACATTCTTACATTGCTATGAAAGTGATTGGAAATCATTGATTCAAGATGTAAGAACTCTATATTCCGTCACATTTTAACTCCTTCATGTTATCTTTGGTTAATGATTTTGTTGTCATTTTACTGATTAAACTCTGAACATTGCTATACAATCAAAACTTTTTCGTTCTGCTCATTCAATAATCTGCCAGAAATATCAACAACGTTGATATATCTGGCAGGTCATTGAATGAGCCGAATGAATTGTTAGATCCATTCATGTTATGTTAGGTTCATTGTTAAAAATTCGCAGAATGTACAGTTTTCTTTAGAGGAAGAGAGAATCATGAATTCCCACCGCAATACATGCGAGATTTCCCTAAGACGAATTTGTTTTATGCAGTGTCTAGAAAGAAAGTGTACGGCCGCTTCTAAGGGTCACACATAGAAGATCTATGACTGTCTCTAACAAAATTTTAAATAAACCCATACAATTCAGTTAATGGTGACATATAATATCTTACCTTGTTATTGATTTATAGAGAATTGAAATTGTATTATTTATGAATCAGAGGTATTTCAACAATTTTAGATAATACGTCTATGGACTGTGACTAGATTAAATCCACAACTTTATAACACAAATTCATGACGGTCTAAGTAATAATTTTAAATTGAAATTATAACAGCAAATTAACTTTTCATTAAATTACGAATATAATCAAATAAAATCTTGCATTTGCTTGTCTTCGGGAAACCATTAACGTAAAAGTTAGTTAGAAACTTAGCTTGGTAAGTATTGAGAAATACATAAAGTTTTGACTGCAGCTGTATAAAATAATAACATCACAGTAAATAAGGATCTTAAGAGCAGTAATAATTGAAGCTTTTCTTTCGTTGGAAATGAATAATATATCATTATGAACAATTTTTGCATCTTTCTATTGCGTTCAATTAGTTTTAACATTTCCGGTAGAGAAACCACCTTTGAAAAGTACTTACAGCATATGACATCCACTATCAGTAACGGAACTTGTTTATTTCGCTTTTTTTAAATACCATTTGCTCTCCTTTGATTGACACTGATAGGGAAATAGATGAAAGGTTAACCGGGGGATCATTTACGTTGAAAACAATTACGGCACTGCAACTAACCGTTTACAGCACACGCCTCAAGGTTGTGAGTGACAGGTAGACAGATGAATGGCGATGTTACCGGTCGTTCGGTTCCGGACAAAATGGTTTCTTGTTTTGAAGAGCGAGCAAAAACAATCAGCTCTCATGTTCTTGACGCCTTGAAATTAGAGGTGCATCAAAGGCAGATGGGAAGTGAGAACAGATACTGTTTTAGTCTGTTAAAAACAATGACTCAATCTAGCAAGAAAATTTAAGGTTAAGAAGCTGTAAAGCGAGATAAATGAACAAATTATTACGGAATAAAACTAAGCTGATTAATCACGGATTTTAAAACGAATTAGGCAATTTATCATATTGGTTTAACTAAATTAATTAATGTTTAACTAATTTAATTTATACTTTTTGAAACAGTTGAATTTAATCGAATAAAAAGCGACTATTTTTCTCAACGAAACCTTTATTTAATTTTTAAAACTACCTTAACGAGATTTTTTAGAAAAAAGGACAAATAGTGTGAAAAATCAATGTAAATGATTGATCATCTTTAAAAAATAGAAATTGTGGCAAACAAAAAAAGAAGCAGAATTCAAATAATCAAAATATTGATGAAGCAAGCTATCATCATTGCTTTGGTTAAAAAATATTTGCAGTTGTCTTGATTAACAATTTTTCATTAACTTAATCTGAAAAACAATATGTGGTGAACTTTAACAACTTATTATGTCTATAGTGAAATTTTTACTTTTTGCTATTGTCAATCGAGTCGAGGAACTTCAGATGAATAGATAGGTCGAAGATGACCATCCTAAACGGATTTTTTTAAACTTTTACATTTAGATAATGTATAAGGCCTTAAAATGAAGAAGTTGATTGTTTCTGGTTTATATTATTGATAATCTATTGGGTACTCTTAATCGTAAAGTTGCTTCATAATAGCTTAGTTTGACACCCAAATAGCTTCGGCTAGGAGGTTAAATAGATTCAGCGTATTCATTAAGTATAAGCTTCAAATATTAATCTGAGAAAATATTTATCTCATATTTATTATAACTAAAATCTAAATGTTTAAGGACCCGTTTTGTTATTTCTTTGAACATTATTAATTAAACAAAAATAAACTCATGTGATCCTAAATTTGATCGAAAAGTGACATAGAATATTTTTTATTTGCTGTCTCAAATTATTTTTCCTTTATTTAGAAAATATATTTCTCTATTATGTGTAAAAAATACTTGCAGATTCCATCAACCTTTCATCCAAAGCAGCAGATGTCGATACACAATAAAATAAACATTTTCATTCTTTATATAAAATAAAAGTTGACTGTTCTTCAAATTCATTGCAACAAGAAATATAATGAAATGGTCATTGCATTTATAATGTTAAATTTATGCCAATTAGGAAAAACGTAGTTTTTTAACACACACACACATGATTTAAATCCAAAAATTGCTTAATTATATTTCAAGACAGTGTTTTCCTTAATTTCAAGGACCTTTTAAATTATTTTTGGTCATGTAATTACCATGCTTTTCAGCATTAATGAAAAATGGGCTAAAAATTTTCCTTGGTGACATCTTCCAACATTGACTCTTTGGAACTTCCATTAGTTATTATCCAACATGAATTCACTTTTTTCCACGATATTTCCAATTAACAGCAAACTAAGATACCTTAAACTAAACATTTTGTAACTATTTTTAGAGTGTCTAAGCTTTAGTGATTAATGGATTTAGTTTGCATTTTCATACACATTAATCGGTGGAATGTTTTTCATATTAAGCTTCTTCTACCAAACACCCCGGTGCTTAGAATCTGTACTTAGAACATTTAAGGCAAAACTTGATTAGCGAACCGCTTAAAAAAGCAACGTGTTGAAGAAAGGCAAAACGAAGTTGGAGGGAAAAAAACACAAGATTCCAGCAGGCCATTAAGAAAACATTTGTGCTTCCCATTGTTTCGTAATGACTTCCAGCTAAGCAAATTAAATCTCATTGAATTATTAATGCTAAACACCGATAAGTTTTACCTCATCCCGCTTATAAAAAAAGATGGAACTTACTTGACCTACCATCCTCAATGCTATTAGCTTCCATAAATTGCTACTGGAAAGGTATAGGAAAAATAAAAGCGAAGTTTTTATGTACCAATATCGGTTTTAAACTCCCTACCGTTATACTAAGCAATTTAGAACGAGGATGGGCAAAATCGTTTCCCAAATAATTCATTATCGTATTTTTTCCCCCTTAATTTTTAATTTAAATTTTTTATTCATTTTGGCGAAACGGAGTTTTAAACAGGTGAATATTTTTTTTCTTATTAATGTTTTTAACTCGGCCACTTATAGCCCTTAAGTAATGCGTATAGACTAGACTTTTTTTAAACTTTATTTTATGTGAAGAGCTATAAAGCACTAGGCGAACCTCCAGTGTTAGCTAGGTGTAAGTAATAAAATAAAAGTCAATTAATTTTGCAAGGCCGGCTTAAAAAATTAACTTGCTAATTGACCATGGCTACTTGTAGTTTCCTAAAGCCATAAATAAAACGAGCTTAAACCTTAAGGGATAGAAAAAGTTTGGTAATTGCTTTAATGTTATACTCAATGCGCGGCGCTGCAAATTAATTAAGAATGAAATCAGCTTAAAGCAAATCGGGCAAGTAAATGTAATTTTACAATATGTGTATTTAAATACGCATAGAATAAACTGTTATTAATTGTGTCTAAGAATATTTCTTTAGAAAAGGTATAAAGAATATACACCCGATTAATATTCTTCTATAACAAGAATGAATTTTTCTCTTCTTCGTTTTAAATGCGCCTGTTAAAATTCGTGAAGCTCATGACAGGTTAACTTTTTTTTTCCTTCTGAAAAATAAAGGCAATGGTTGTAAGATAAATTCTATTTTAAATTTAAGCACTTCCCGAGTTTATAATTAACGAAAGTTTTGGAATGGACCGCTATTTTATTTTAATACTTTTTCTTTTAATGGTAATGAAATAAGGTTTTTTAAAGAAAAATATTTGATATATAAAAACCTGTAATTTTAACTAAAAATTAGAGTAGTACAGAATATTATATTTGAATTCCTGTTTGCGAATCTTCAGAATTTTCATTCCTTAAATATGTAAATATCAAGGAAAAAACTTACATCCATAACTATTTTCATAAATATAGTTTTAAAATGTGACTTAATTTCTCGATAAAATTTAAAAACCCAAATGCTGAATTTCAAGGATATTTGAATTATATGTTCCAGTGTGTATTTTGAGCTAAAAAGTAACATTGCAGATGTAGATATAATTTTTTGAAACTTAGTTTAAGAAAAGTAACATTTTTTAATTTTATTCAAATTTTTTTTTTCTTATCTTATCCTCGCCCAAACTGAGTGGATAAAGAAATTAAAGTCATTCTCCATAAGTATCCAAAGGATTGGTTTGGGCAATCCCAATATTTCTTTACTTTGTCCGAAATCGAAGAAGCAAATATATGTAATAATAATAAATAGCTATACATATAATAATAAACTGTAATGCTTCAATTTATAATCAATGTAAAATTTTTCAAATTTGCAGTTTTGAATAAAGGACAGTTTTCTGATTTTTATTTATTCATCTCACTGAGTATTTGACCTATATTTTACATATATATTTACAAATAGATAGGAAAACATAGTAGTTCTAAAAATGATTTGTTTTAGAATCGAAGAGGTATAAAACATTGGAATTCTTCAAACTCTTTTCATGTTTTTTGTTCGTTTTTGAAAAACACGAATTTGCATAGAAGTACGTAAAGATTCATTGACTGCTGAAAACCATCAAGGTATTGCAGTGGAATTTCGACTCCGAGATCGAAACATTGACGAACTCTGTATCATTTCCACCAAATATAATCTAATGTATAGGTTTATGTCATGTTCTTTGGTATTGAAATAGCATTGAAGTTTGATGAAAGGTTAGAACCCACATTTTGTCTTAATCGCTTGATCGTGTCTAAAATTGCGAGGTTGATTTTTTTCAATTTTAAAAGTAGATTTCAATAAAAGAAATCTATAAGTTATAGGGCATCGAGAATAGTCTCTGAACAAAGAAAACATATATTCAATATTTCTTCATATCATCAAATGATATTAACTTTAATTTGTCATTTCATTCGTGAGAAAAATAGATAATCTTTTTTAACATTTCTATCAGTACACCAGAAAGCTTTTGTAAAAGCCACTTTCGCTGCTTGCCAGTATCTATCTACGAATATTTAGATATATATAGCATCAATATCGTTAGGTCCTAATAGTTAATTTATGAATCATTAAAGATATGTATACATTTCCAACTGATAAAATATTCTAAAAAATCCAGAAATAATGTCTTATATTTTTTGGATCAATGAATGTACTTCTGAAGAAAAAGTAGTTTTTTATTTCATATATCCTAATCCGCTTTATCATATTTAGTATTGATATAAGACGATGGCATTTCTTAAGAAAAAAAGTTGCATCATTCTGAAAGATATGAAACTTTTAATTCCTTATCAATGGTCTCTTCGAGGAAACACAATGAATAAAATGGATAGTAGTCGAAATAGTCACTATTTACTTTCAAATGCTCTAGAAATTGCTAAATGTTCCTTAAAATGTCCTAATACTGTCTAAAATATCGATATTCAAAACTTCATAATTTGATTATTTTAATTATAGAATTTTTTTTATTTCGCTTAAAAGGGTATTTTCAAGAATACTTTGCTAACTAACACAGTTTAGCATAAAGGCTTTTTTACAACACATTTAGCAATTATTAATTAAAATACAGTTCCTTACACTATTTAAAGCATTTTTCTAATTTGGAATAAATGCTTGCTTCCAACAATTTTGAAATTAGCTCTAAGATTACGATTAGAATAAGAAATATATATATATGTAAACACATGATAAATATATATATATATATATTATCCCATTCAAGTGTTAAAACATATTAATCAAGGATGTAAGATAATGGAAGTAATAACAGGTTCCTTTAATTTCATAACACTAATAATATCCTTTCATTTCTGATATTGAAGTTTCAAATTTTATTCTAAAAATTGCATCTTTTTATAAAATTCATTTCTACATTTGATATAATACCTTGTCACAGCCAACCAAAAAGTTCTGTAAGATATTATCATAATTAGCCTAATTATTCTTGCCCATTAATTCGAAAATGGAACGTCGGCATTATGGTAAGTGAGATCATTATTTCAACAGAAAAAGTAAAGAAAATGCATGAAGAGATTTTAAAATATTCTAATTATCTATTAAAGGAATCAAAAAATTAAGTCCTGGCACAACACAAGGCTATTTCTATAAAGTGTCTTATTCCACAACACATCGGATGCATCATGGTTAAGCCATAACAGACATGATTTACCACCTCAATTGCAACAGCCGCGCTTAACAACTGTCCCATGATACTCTTTCACAAGAAAAGGTGAAAAATACGCACTGGGACTCCTTATAGGTTTCCATAAGGAAACAGCAAACACACTGGGTCCTATTAATCACCAATTCATTACCATAATAATAAGGCTCCTAATGACCCTGCTTCAGTTACTTCGCTTCTTCCTTTTTAACCAAGAGGGGAATTTTATAACGGATGAGACTTACGTTGAAAACGCGCCTTTCTGGAGACTCGCCAATTAATCACAAAAACACCAGGCGCAGCGTTAATCGATGCTATTTTATCAATATTTGGATTTGCTCCTGTTTATTAACGGAATTCGTTACTCGGAAGGTAGGATGGAGTTTTAAAATGATGACGCCAGGTTTCGTAAATGGGTGGAGTTCGAGAATATAAAAAGAATTTGAGGTTAGGTCCAAACACAAAAAAAGGACTCGAGACTGCTTTACTGTAGACAGTTTCGATTAATGTGGATCATCAGCCAAAAGTGGAAGAAGAGTTTGTTGAAGGTTGATTTTAATTACGGATCCTTGTTGTTTTGCGCCTTTAAAAATGTTAATAGATTCGTTTGAAGAGAAATTATTTTCAGACTGAATTTGAAGAACTAGAGTTCTTTGTTTTGGTATACTGTTGTTTCAACCAACGTATATTAACTTTTATGATAATAGAAGCTTCTATTAGTTGGCCTTATATTTTAAAAAGAATCAATGTCAATAGTACAAACAAATACATAAATACCCCAACACGTAACAAGTCAAATATAAAAATCTAACAACTTTAAGATTGGGTAACCTTTCGATGGAAAAACTGAAGAAATTGCTGTTTACTTGTAAGGAATAAAAACTAGCGGAACATTTCTGTCTTATTTTAAAGAATCAAATGATGAGACACCCATATTAAATGTGCTCTTAAAGCAAATAAATAAACCAAAAATTTTAATCATATTCCTCAAAAGCATGTGATAAAATAAATGTATTTGTATATTCAAAATATAGACTCTTAATCAATGAAATAAACTGAAAATTTTTATCTTATTTCTAGGTTACAAATGATGAAATATATGCATTTTACTTACATTTAATGATTTATTACAATGATTATATTGAAAAGATACAATTTGATAGTGGGATTGAAGTATTGTTTTTTATTTATTGAAGGAATTCTGAATCTATAAGCCCGGAAAAGTTTTAAAAGGAACAGAAATTATGCAAGTTTATAATTAGCTACTTTTCAGGGTGAGTAAATAAAGTTTTATATATACTTGGTGCCTTTGATAACCAGTTGTTACACCACCTTATCAACAGTATCAAATTAATCATGTCAATCAACGTTGAGCAATTATGATTTATTTATAAAAAAAAATCTGTTTTATAATATACTTTTAAAATAAACGTAGATCATTATGATTGATTGGCTACGCTTGCAAAGCGATACATTTAAATTAGGAAATTTGTCCAGTTGTTGAAACTGGGAATTAACAGCATAAAAGTTTTTCTTCGTGACATCTTTCTAACCTCAAGGGCAATGGCGGTGAAGGCAAATGATCAATGTATCAGCTTTCATACGAAATTTCGCCTTATTTTTGTTAACCTATTTCGTTTCATCAAAGAATTACGTCATTGGTTAATTCCTTCATTTCGATTAATTTTTTGTTTATTACTTTTCTATATGTAACTTCAAGTACAGTTATTATGAACTAAGTCTTAATTTGACAATTATTACTAAGCGTTCTCATCAATTTTTAGATTAATTATTTATTTTCCGATTCACATGTTTATTTTCATCTTAAAAATCTTGAACTTCTTTTTTTAAGCTCCAGAAAAGGGGTTATAATTGGATTTTTCCATGAAGTTTTTTGTTCCAACTGATTTCAAACACTTCCTGCTTCAGACTTTGATAATAAAAATTATTGATTTCCTACTATATGTGATGTGTTCTATACTATTCGTCTTATATACGGCCATCTTATAACATCCATGTGAGTTCACATTCCTTTCTACAAAAGTAAAACTCTGAAATTCCAGACTTATTAAAAAGACCGAGTAAAATGAAAAGCGGGGAATTTTTTTTTTTCATTTTCTGTTGAGATCTTTAAAATATTAAAATTAAGAGAAGGGGCAAAAGTTGCTTGTAAAAAAAATCCGCGTTACGGAATTTTTTAAAAAAAAAGCATTTATTCGAGCAGTACACCCAGGGGCTAAGGAGTAATTTGAATATAAAAGCCATTACAATGCAATCAAGCTTGTGTAGAGCAGGAATGGAAATTGTAATGAGACTGCTATTCAAATTACATCGTTTAAGAGGCTAAAAGCGTCAGTAAACGACTTTGAAATCTCAGCCACTTTTAGTAAACGGGCGATCTTGTGATTTGCATTTATTGCCAGTGATTTAAAGCAACATTAAGCACGGGAAGAGGTAAAAAAATCACGAAAAATCAAACTCTATTATGTTATTAAAGGTTATGAAAAAATAACATTTTTTACATTAGAGAGCTAGAGATATGAATTTAAATGTCCGTCATAATACATACTTAAAAAACATTAATGCAAAAATAATGCTTCATTTTGATTATGAAAGATAAAAAATGGTTGTGGCTTTAGGGGTGGGGATTTTTTTTTTCTTCTTTCCTTCATAATTCGATTTTAGAATTTTGTCTGCTGCCCGCTTGATTCTTTTAAACTTGAATGGATTGAAGAAGAGGGGAAAACGCTAATTTTTTATGAAATCGCAAAGGAAAGAGCACTAATGGATTTAATATGAAAAAACATGCTGATGGCACGACACAGGGCTAGAAACATTTTTAAAAACAAACTTACTAAGCTTGAAAATTAATTGCGTTATGATAAATACCATAATAATTATAAAAATCTATCACGCACAAATGAGTACCTGAAAATAGTTTATAATTATAATCAATGCTATTACTTATATAGAAAGAAAACGACTGAAATAAAAAAATGTATTATTGGGACACTTCAAGAAATTTTTAAATTGATTATAAATTCACTCAGCTTTTCAGAGATTAAGTAAACAGTAAGTGTGTAATATCAGTAAGCGTGTGCAGTAATTTGTTTATAAATGTTCCCTCGAGGTCTACATGTCATAGACTATTTAAAAAATTGCTGTACTGCAAAAAATTATAGATCTTGTAACAAGCTGTGCATCAACTGCTATGTAGATTTAAAAAGGATGTCTCCTTTTTAAAAGTATGTAAGTATTTTCAATTAATTTAAGGTGCCCCTGTAATTTTCAAGATGGTTATCAGTGTTTTTTGCATAGAAAACTTATTATATGCATAGTTTAAATTTTCGAATATTTGCCGTTAAGTACTAAAAAGTAAAACTGTCCAGAATGGTGCCTATATATTTGCTTACACTCACAAATTAAGCCAGTTACTTTTTCAAAATAAAATGCAGAACAAACTTACAAGAGAAAAAAACTCACGTATCTAAATAGTTTATAATGTTGGAAATTTAAAAAAAGTTTCGTTTCTAATCTAAAATACTATGAAGGATTTTATAGATTTTCTAAAGATTCATTAGTACTTAAGATATAAGATTGCAACATCATACATCTGCACAAATAAATTAACTGTTAGAAGAAATACAGAAAAGAATCCAAACACTTTTAGAGAGCACATTTTTTATATATTAATATGTGGTTTCTTCAGTGATATTTCTATATTTTCAGCTAATAATGGCTCTTGATTTAATGAAAAGAATTTGGATGAAAAAAAATCCCAGGTTTTTTTCTTTTTTTTAAATTCTCACTTATAACTTCTTGTTCAAATGAACTAACTACACACAATTAAACAACAAATTTTCTTCAAAATAAACACTCTAAAGAAAATATTTTTGATATTAAATAGTAACATGCACTACATTAAAACTTAATAAAAAAGTTTTGATGATATATTTCATAATCGAGTCAAATTTGATTAAATAGCATTTAAAATGATAAACTCTGAAAAAATTTCTATTATTATAAGTTATGTAAGCTTTCTTATAATTTATAGTTTTGTATGTTTTACTTATTTTTTTATTAACCGTATCATTTTCCCCATTATTTGTCGGTACCCTATTTGCATTAAGGTAAGGTTAAATTTAAAAAATGTTTATAAATAGTAAAATGCTTCTGAATATTTCCATTTACAACTGCTGTTCAATGGAATAAAATTTGTTGTTTCATGTATACGAAATACTTGGCTGCTTGCCAAGTATTTCGTGCGTTATGTAAGGCGAATTAAAGATAATAATTAATTATAGAATTCGTATATTTTTTTAGTTTTGATCTTCTCATTTACTTTTGATTATAGATATCAATTATACATGAAAATTTGAAAAGTTACCGCATTTAAAATTTTACGTGACTTTTCATGGTATATTTGTTTTTCTTGTCATTAACCCAGTGCGATAGATACTTTACAATGAATCTGCTCACCAGTGATAAAGTCACAGCGGGATAGAATAGATTTTTGGCTGAATAAATTGAACATGATATTTTTTTATTTCCAAAGAAAAAAATATCATTCGAAATTCTGGTGATTTGAATGTTTGACTTCTGTAATGTTCTCAGTAATAAATAAACTATTCCACAATATGATGTAGCATTCTAATTGAAATTTTAAACTATTTTTTAAGAAAAAGAGAATTTAACATAATCAATAACACACATACTTAAATCTTTCAGCAATAAGATTTTAAAATTGTTTTAATAAACAATATAACATTTCACGTAAGTTATTATTATATCTATTTTACATTAGCAACAAACAAAGCAAACTAAATTTCTTCTTTATATTTTATTCATAAAATCAGACTTTATATTTTAACTGCTGGAATAATACTAAATAATAACTAAACATACATACATAATTTATAGGTTCCAGAAGAAGTTAAATTCCCCAATTAAATTCTAAATGAATTTTCATATGTATTGAAGTAAGAGTTAAACTAAAAAGCAATTAAACACTTTTAAAAGCATTTTTTTAATCTTTAAAAAAATCTCTTTTATTCTTGCTACCTTCCCCTTCGTATACTTTCTGTAGCTTAAGTGAACCTCATTGTAAAAACCCAGTTAATGGTTCTTTTGTAGCACCTGGTGCACGGTTACTTCAGAGCTTAGCGAACCCCTAATATGTGTCTATTAACTGGAAAAGGGGGAGTGGGGGGTTATTCTCTGACCCCTCACATGGGGTTACTAGAATCATTCCAGAAACTTAAAAGCTCTACGTTTCTCCAAAACTAAATAGAAATCGGAATGTCAGGAAGACAGTTTCAGTTTTTTTAGTTTTCTTCCATAAAAACACCATTTCCAGCTTATAATAAAATAATAATAAAGATAATAAATGTGTGTAATGCAACTACATTTTCTTGGCAATAAAGTAAAAAAGTAAAGTTGTTTATTAAAGCTTATTTTTATTAATGCATTAGAGACCAATTTTTAAAAATGTCAGTTAAATATTATATTTTCACATTTAACTCCTAATTCATTATCCTAAATTTTATACAAAATTGAATTCATAATTTTAACAAATTCCTTATAGGTGGCACCTATCAATCAAAATGCCATTAAATATATCAATAATAAGAATTAAGATCTGAAAATATTAAAATAATGATATTGTTTAGATTCTAAAAATTATTAAAATGGTGATATCTTTTAAAATATGGATATATTAAAATGATATTTGCCAAGCTATGAAAATTTTTAAAAATAAAATTGTCTAAAGTTCAGAAGCCGTTGGAAACGATGCATTAAGTTAAAAATGTTATTTGTTAGAGCATGAGATATCTAAAATCTTCAGTTAAATCATTAAAAAAAATTAATTGGAAACTCCATTTCCATTTCCATATGTCATCTTCAACACAAATCATGTTCAATGAAAATTTATTAATAAATTATTAAACTGCAATTAATTATTTTTTCTCCATGTTGATATGTCAGTTGTTTTTTAATTATAGATTTTTTTTCTTAAAAAATTTTGTATTCTACAATGCTAACTTGATTGGAATGACAAGCAAAATTTTCCTTATTTTTTTATTTCAATAATTAAAAAAGAAAAGCATTTAATACCAAATACAACAATTGCGCTTTAAATTTTATTTAATATTTTTATTGATCACCAATACTTTCATTTATCATTGAAGACATTGTAAATTGTCGAGCAATTTCTCCTGGCGACAATGTTTGAACATCGATTTCCACTTTAATTCTAATTAATTCGTCATAAAAAAATAAGAAAAATTCTTTAATTGAATTATACTGCATTTCGTAAAACAAAAATTACTTTTTAATGAATTTATAATTTGACAGCATAAATGGATTGAAGTAAAAATTAATAGCATTATTTATAAAAATCAAATTCTGAACCATCAATAATAAAATTTTTTATGGATTTTAAAAACTGTTTCACTTGTTCCATTTTTGCATAGATGGAGTTTTATACATTCCATTTTTCAATCACATTCTAATGTGGCACAGTTTTGTACACTTACATGTTTTTTATTATTTTAATATGCTGTTTAATATTTCCAGATGTTTATTATCAGTTAATAGAAAAAAGGTTAAAGTAAAACAGTAGCGCCACGTGTGGTGGATGTTAGAAAAAAGTATTTAGATTATTTTATGTTTATAATAATAAACTTAAATTAAACAGAAAACAACTGAAATAAAAAAATTATATTGTTCAGTAAAAGTATGTTTTACATGAAGGGAAAACTTATATTTAATTTTTTGATTTTTAAAAAAATTTATTTTTACTAAAGTTTTTAACCATGAAATTTAGAAAAAAAGCTTTCTTAATTAATAACCTGTTTTGAATCTGTTTTATTGTAAAGTCTAGCACATTTTAAAACGCAGCTGAATAAAAATGCCAATACTTCATGGACAAAATCCACTTTTCAAGTTTCTTTATAACTTCAATGTAAGGACTTTTGATAATGATATATAAACTGGACTCACATTCACAGGAGACTAACGGTTGATTCGAATATTCTGTTCTGACGACGAGGAGGATATTGAGTTAAAAAAACTTTTTAGCTATAACTAGAGCAAATCTTGCTTTGGGAGCCCTTAATCATAAAATTTATCGCAATTTTAAATATAAAATGTTTTTAAAAAATATTTGCAATATAATAAATTTCGTTCTGACTCTATAGTTACTGCAAGGAGCTACATATCAATTAAAATTTTTTGAAGTCCTTTTTAAACAGCATGTTATGTTTTTAAACATTTTGTTAGTCGCTATACCTAAGAAGTATGCATGCATGTTTATCCTAATAATTTTTTTTTTTTCAATTTTAGCTCATTCAATTTTTCTCATAAAATTCTCATTTCCTCATATTTGTAATAAGATTAATAATTCTAATTATAGAAAAAAATAAGGAACCCGTATAAAAATGTATAGTAGGTTTAATAGCCATGGATTTACTACCATTTAAACGGGAAAACTGCATTTAATAGAAGGATATGGTTATAATGAGGAACGATTCAACTTTTTCAAAAATTGAAATTTATTTACCATCTCCAAAACTAGAATTTGAAATTTATAGCCGAGAATACTCTTACTAAAATTATCCTAAAGGTTGTAAAGCTAATAAAAGTTTTAATTACCATAAAAGTTGATAAAATTTGGGAAAAATATCATAAAAATGTTACGGTTATTTAGCTAACAATTAATTATTATTTTAAAGATATAAAAGCATTTATTTTATTGTGATTTTGGTTCACTTTGTTCAAAATGAGAGATATTACCATTTAAAAAGCAATACTACATACATTTTTTATACAAAAAGGAGAAAAAAATTACCTTAACCAATAACGATTATTTCTGATGATATTTTTTTCACAACTGGCAAATATATCAGATTTATTTTATATTAGGAGATTAAAAAAAGAAATATTCCTTACTAATTACAAAGAATTGTGTTTTTTTCTTTTGAGGAACTTGGAAAAAAAGACAGATGGTATTGTTTGTTAAGCCATGGCTACTATGAGTGCATCGCCATATACAACGAAGTTATTAGAGATTATTGGGCCTTCAGTAAATGCTCAGTGCAAGAAGAAACAGAAAAATAGTGCCTAAAAAATAAAGATAAGAATAATGTATCTGTAATTATAATATCTAGGTTCGAGATTCTCTTAAATGGGGGCTTTTTATCATTTTGCCAATCCTGTAAAAAACTACATTATGTTAGCTATGAATATTGTAGTTAATAATTTTCTTATTTCATTGCTTAAAAATTTATACTACAAGAAGAATCCCAAATAAATGAACTCTCATTTTACTGAGCTCTCTGCAAAACCTTGAAACTGCATATTACGCATTTGTTATTCATTCTTTATATTACGAAAAATTATTTCCATGCTATTTGTATGCTATTTATATGATGTTTTAACTATAAATGTTTGCAAAAGTTTGCTACCTTTTACAAAGTTTTGAGATTCGTATGAAAGTAAAAAAAAGAGCAACGCTTCTTCAAAGTTTTTTGAAAAAATATAGTCAGAGAAGAAAATATAAAGAGAGTTTTTTTTTATTAAATAAAATTAGCTGAAATTCTCAGAAAATCAGTTAAACAGGTATTTGAATGAGTAAGATGGAAGAAACAGATAAGAAATATAATTAGAAATCTTTACAAAGAAGTCTATGAAAAATCTATTAAAAAAAAGACATTTTAATCAAAATGAATTTTTTATAAGAAGCTAGTACAAAGTATGATTTTAGATTTTTTACATATTAGGATATATGGTGCAGTGAGTAAAAAAATATTTAGAAAAATATTAAAAAGAAGGCAATTTTTAGTCTATATTTTCAGTCGTTAAATTATAAATAACTCAATTTAAAAATTTTTATTTAACTAATTCCCTGTATAACAATATTTCTAATTCGAGCAATGGATATTGTTATACATATACTCGACTATATGAGTAAATAATTTCTTCCTTTAAAATGCCACTTTTAAAAAATTTAAATATAATTTTTTTACTAAAATTTTGCAAAATTTTTAAATATAAAACATATTATTTCATGAAAGAGCGGTGTAATGCCAAATATGGGGCACTACCTGGACAAAATAGTTCATGAAGAAAGCAACAATTGTAAACAACATTTGTACCCCATCACGGTTCTTTGTAATAGGCATGTTCGCATATACCACCCACGGTGCAAACTGGGACTCGTCACTTCCGGCAATAAAATCGACACCAAATATCTCTCACCCAAGGCTAATCACTGTCATTTCTGCGGTACCGAATACTATCTTTTGCCTCTGATTTAAGAAGGGATGATATCCCCTTGAGTGCCTCTTCCACAGTTTGGAATGGATTTTTTTTAAGTGATTAGGTTTGAAAGAAAGCTAAAAACCCTGAATAATGTAATTAATTAAAAAAATTAAATAGAATTACAAATGATCAAATATTACATTAAAAATAAGTTCAAACACATTGAAAAGATTAAAAAAATATTCTGCATTATAAATTACGTTGAATTTAAGCTTTTGTGGTCGTATTTAGGATATGCATGAAAAAAAACTTGAAATTAAAGAAATAATTCAGAATTAACTCATAAAACGATATAATCAAAGACTTTAAATGAAAAAACAATCATTAATATTTTAAAAGAATCGTTTACTGTATTAAAATAATCATTGCCATCTATTAAAAAGAAATAATAAATGTATGAGAAAAATTTTAAGAATTTTATAGAAAAACCAAATTAAAAATTGATTTCTTGATTATCGGCATTAGGAAGAATTTCTTTTGAATTAAAAGCAATATTTTGATAAATTTCTCCTCCATTAAAGTCATTTCACTTTAAAAAAAAATCACAATATAGAAGAAGGGCGATATTTTGTTAATATAATTACAATGATTTTATAAAATAGTAAGTACTTTCCAACTTGTTCATACGTTCATTTAACTGCATTCATTAGTTCTTTCAGATAAAATTTCGTACCAATACATCGCAATATAAACAATTATTCAAATAAATAATAAGTCCTTATTCTAATATTAACAACTAATTACAAATTTTTTTCCAGTTTTCTTTAATTATACTTACAATTAGCATTCTAAATAAGAATAAGAGATTCAAAGATAATAATTATATTTATCGAATTGATTCGAAAAAAATGTATGCTCAGATTATTCACGTTAAATAAATCATGCTTGATGCTTTTTTTTTAAATCTAAATTTTGATAAACGACATTAAAGATTAAAAATATATAAAATTATTTTTATTTTAAATGAAATGATTGTAAACTAATGTCTTTTATCTATGATATTTAAAAACATAAATTAATAATCTATATTCAACAAATATTTAAACACATTTGTTCCATTATCAATTTGCCCTTTATTAATTCGTTTTTTTTATTTTAGCCTACTTTTGACTTTTAAAACAATTTCTATACATTTTTCATAAAATCATTTAACAAAATAGGAAAAGCAGTTTAAAAACAAAAATGTATACAAAAAACATGCAACTGAAAGAATTCAAAAATTTTTACAAATCAAAAGAACTGCTTAATACGGAATCGAAAAAAATAAAAAAGAAATAAAAGAAATCCATTTAATAAACCTTTTTGATAAATAATGGAGCATTTACAAATGCTACCAATTATCGTGTTGCAGGGGAAAGAAAGCCTTTCGCATTAATATATTTAAAGAAAGCAATTATCGTTTCATTTCTTTCCAAATTAAAATAAATGGCAAACACGTTAATGACTGTAATTAACAGTAAAGATACTTTTATTTGAAGCGTTACGAGAACGCTTAAATAATTATCTGTTTTTTTTCTTTCCTCTTTCAATTTCCTTAACAAATAATCAACGCAGAACACTCTCAGGTAAAATAGTGGGAAAAAAATCATTTAACTTTTGTTTCAATCAATAACTCTTTTCTCAAACAAAACACAATTTCGGAGAGGAGGAAAAATCAAAGCTTTAGATGTCATTTACTTGCTAACTCGTTTCGTAAATCCAATTTAAGAATCTTTAATCTTCTTAGTAGGGGAAATCATTGATAATATGCAATATTTCTTTTTTTTAATGGCATCACCCGGGAAATTGTACGAAACCTTAGTTGATTGCCAGATTTCGTTTCTTCATTTCTAACGTTGTTACTTTGAACATTTACAGGAAAGCTCAACATTTTCAATTTACACCAACAGTGAAGGAGAAATCACTCCTATTTTAATGCTTTTTCTCTTATCCTTTTTTAAAAATCCTATTTTATATTTGAAATGAAATAGTTTTCTTGTAGCAAAAACGAATCATTCTAAATAACTTTGTGCACAGAAGTTGAAATGATTCTCAACACGTCAAGAATCACTCTAACACGTGATTTTTGACGGGATACATCAATGCATAAAGATTGGAAAAAAATATAATGCAAAACAAAACAAAACAAAAATGTATATGTGAAATCTAAAATCAAAGATGTAGGTAAAATGTCTTAAATATTTGATAGAACAATCCAGTTTCCTTTTTTGTAGGAAATTTTTGTGATTTGTTTATATATACTCTCATGTAAAAGTGTGGCTCCTAATTTTGCTGTTTTTACTTCCATCGCATTTGAAGTTCGACGAGACATATTTTTCATGGGAAAGTAGAGGGAAGTTTCATAAAATTTATACTGTAATTTGTCGATGCATTTTACAATATAAAATATGCCATAGTTTGATTCTATTGAAGAAAATGAATAAAATAAAAAATGAAATTCTCATTAGTTTAGTTCTTATTTATCACAAAATTCTTAAAATTTTTTCATTTTCAAAAATGAGGGGGGGGAGATGTAATCTTAGATTTATATAGTATTAGAATTGCATAATTTCAAGCTTGAACATATGAGAAAAAACTTATATTCAAACAGTTCATATAATTCGCATTTAATTAAGTAGTTTGAATAAAAATATGAAAGTATGAAAAGCTTAAAAATTTGTAATTTCTTCCTTGTTTTCTCCCTAAAAAAGCGAAAATTCTTCTAATAAGAATTGTTAAGAAGAAAAAAATTGTAAACAAACAAGCAACCCCCCCCCCCCCAAAAAAAAACAACCGCCAGATTAATTTGAGTTTTCGATTTCAACAAAAATTTCAGAGAATACCGAATATTTTGATAAAAAGGACTGAAATTATGATACATTTTTAGATATGATCTTATTTTCTCAGGATTTTTTAAAAATAACTTAAGTATTTAGGAATTTTGAATTGAATTGTTTTTACTTCTAAGTTTTGTATTGTAAAAAATGTTTATACATAAATAAGATAAATAATAAAGCACTAAAATCCAATTCAATTTAGTTTTTGTCATATTTATTTATTTTAATATGCATTATTTCTGAAATTTATCAAACTTGGCGCCAATAATTTCACGATATTATAAACACCCTTCTCCTTTTTTCTTCACCTTTTTTGCTTGCTTTAAATTAATGCAGAATTGCAATCATTATGAGAACTCGATCCTCACGTTATTATTAGTTTTTATGGCAATTGCCATAGACAAGACCAGTGACGAAGTCAGCGAATTTACTCTGGGAGAGTTTCTCTTGTTTTAGTAGCGCCATTTGGAACCAAGAGTACGCTTTAACTTTTTCATGCGTCACATTCACTGCACAACTTTTTACACGGGGGGCGGGGAATTCACAAACTTCACAGATAGAATACAGATAAAGAACAACTATACCCGAACCGAAACTCGGACCCGTATAGTTCTTAATCGGACAGACGAAATATGCCCAGATCACGGGAAAGACTCACTACTACTAGGCCAGGACGCCTATGCAATCATCATATAAAAACGTTTACTAAAATTATTAAACATTTTGTCTAATATAAATGAATATTAAAATTAACAGGTAAGTAATTTATATAATTTTGCATTTAAAGATACGATATTTAAAAGAATATATCAATCATAAATTCCGAAGTCAAAATCGAAACCGTTTGTCGTCGATCTCAGGTTTGATCACCTCTACCCTTCGAGTTAGGTACTAAGAAAAAGCAAACAGTATACAACCCCCATAGACTGTCAGTCTTTCAGAAGAAATCCTTTTACCTCGGAAGACATAAACTCGCCGTTCAACTTTTTTCGTGCATTTTAACGGTTTCAATCACGCCTTTCACATAGTTTTTCTAATTTAACTGTTTAACTCTTTCAGGAAAGGACTCTCTCTCAACCGATTCTCTACGCAGAGCACCCTTTCTTTCATCCCGACGTGTTTTTCTGCGATCTGCTCGGTTCCGCAAACTCATACTTTAAGGAAAATATCGAAGTGTTTTCATGCGAATATTCAAAATGGTACCATATGGCGAGACAAAATGTAGTTCTATAAACTATGGATTGGAAGGTTGCATGAAATATAATTTTGTTGCTTCGTTATGATCTAGCCATAATCTTATTATGAATAATGCTTTGCAATTCTTTAATTATAGCACAAGTTCAATAACAGAAATTAAACAGAATTAAGTATATTTGGATATGCAAAAATTTGGATGGGTGTACAAAATTCAGAAATTAAATCAAAAAGATGTTAGATTCATAAAAATGAATAACTATAATTTATAAAATTTATTACCAAGCACAAAATGCAAGAACTGAAATTAAATTATTAAATCTATAAGGTTACGTTAAAAAAATCACAAATTAAATTATATATGAGGATTCATTACATACATACATATCATTAAAATAATTTCCGATATCTGGATATTCTTATAAATGGGTTTCGGATAATCGGAATAATATCACTTTTTAATACATCGATAATATTGGAGCAATATCGATCCGTATCTACATTCCTTACTATAGATATTAAGTGCGGTCGAAATGAATTTTCAAGTGGTGGCTACAATTGTTTTGAGCAAAATCTATCATTATCTTAACATAAATATTTTTGTAAACAAATATTTTAAATGAAAACAATATTCTTTTATTTTGATATTAATACAATATTTTGATGCCACTGAATGATCACACATACTATTTTGTTAAGCACAGAATGTACGTAAAAATTAACATTAAATTATTACTTCACATTGTTTATGTAATATATCCAGGAAAGTTCATATTTAGAAAATGAATTTCGACTCAATAACTCATCTCTAAAGTGAAACGATATGAAAATAATAGCATCCTTTTTTATTTTTGTCCATTTTTAAAAATTTTTTTAATTTCATCTGAAAATTCTATATTTATTACGGTAAAAAATTTCTCATATAGCACTTCTTAATTTGTTTGTAATAAATGCAGCCATTCAATGCTTAGCCTCCTCATTTATCCGCCTTTCTAAAGAGCAAATCCATTTTCCTTTTGTACATACATATCAATAGTATTTTTCTCCCTAATATTTAGACTATTTCTGAGTGTTTGCCTTCATTTATTTGCATATATACTTTTACGCTTTTTGTATTTGTATTTTGAATATTTTATTTCTATTTAATTACGCTTCTCCAACTGTATTATATCATTTACTTTATGTTTCAGTTAGTATGTGAGTAAGTTAGTGCTATTTTTTATTTGCTTTTAAGTCTTTTTTCTATGCTTTTAAGTCTTAGGGTATATTTGCTGGTACACAAGAAATTATATATATATATATGTATATATATATATATGTATATGTATATATATATATATATATATATATATATATATATATATATGTATGTATGTATGTATATTGAGTAATTTAATAATTTAATAAATTTTATTCCGGAATCTAAACTGCTGAATTATTTATGAAAAAAAAAAACCCGATTATTTTTGGGAAAAAAATCAGTTCTCAATTTTTACAATGGTGGAAATTTTCACCAAACTACATTGGTACTTTTATGCTTAAATGGGAGACATTTTCCATCACAGCGAGACTGTCTCGGGAAAATAAGTAAATCACAGACGCTCTCTTCGTTTTCATATCATACTTTTCTTCGTGAGTTTCAATTTTACTGTATCATCCACCACTCACAGACGCTGGTTCTTGAGAGAAAGAAAGGATTTGATTATGTTTTCCCCTTTTATATTTTTTCATATATTTACACAACATTCGAATGTTGCACTGCTTTTATCCTAAAACTCATCACTGATATTTTCTCCATACTTGTAATGTTCTATCTCCGAACCAAATAGTTTTTCCATTTCATTTTGCATTCGTTTATGATATGTGCTATTCAAAATGTTATTTACATTTCGAAAAGGATGGAAAATATTATAAGTTTCACTGTTGTTTTGCACGCTTACTCACTCGTAATGCGTGCGGACGAGTTTAAACTCTATCAAATATTTCGAGTGTTTCTTGGATTTTTTGAATGTTATTGGTGGCTGAAAGGTGGTGGAGGAGTTGGGGAAGAAATTGCTCGGAACGGATAATTGAATATAAATCTATCGGTTCATGATATTCTCTCTTATAGGTATTCATCAGTTTACAAACAATTTTTTAATAAAATATTTGCAGCAAAAATTTTCAATATCGGTGAAATTATTTTTATTGATAAAGAACTTTGAGCTCGATGGAATATTGAATTTCATTCTTAAATTTATTCATTAAAATGATTAACTTCCTATTTTGAAATAATTAATAGAAAACTGAATATAAATCTATCAATTCATGAAATGATCTCTTTGAGGTATTCATCAATTTAGAAGCAATTTTTTCATAAAATATTATTAATTCAAATTTTCAAAATCAGTATAATTATTTTCATTGATAAAGAACTTTAGGATCAATGGAATTTAAGAATAAAATTCTGTCATTTTTAATGACCAAATTTTATTCTTAAATTTAGTCATTAAAAATGATTAGCATCCCATGCTAAAAGAATTAAATGAAAATTCAACATGAATTTATTAGTTCCTGATATGATCCCCTTTAGGTATTCATCAATTAATTCTTTTAAATATATTTAACACAAATTTTGAAAATAGGCATAATTATTTTTATTATTTAAAGAACTTCAGGCTCAATAGAACATTAAAATGCGTTCTTAAATTTGGTCATTAAAAATAATTAACTTCCTGTATTGAAAGAATTAATCTGTAACATTGTTTTATAGGAATTTCGAAAATATGAATTTAAAAAGATATTTGATGTAATAACTTCATTCGCTATATATGTATTTGAAGGAGGTATTACATATTTAAAAAGCAAGTAATGGTTTAAAATGTAAGTTATGTATTTATTGGACTGATTACAGACAACTAGTTTACAATAATGTAATTTATTACATTAATCAAATTAATGTGAGTATTAATTAACTTCTCAAAATAAGAAACTATCAACAAACATTTAAGGCAACTTTTATGAAAATTTTAAAAGTAAATGTTTCTAGATTAAAGCAATTAAAAGAAAGATACATTATATTTACAGTGCACTAATTTTGCTATATCTAAAACAAGAATGAATTTAACTAAATTAGAAAAAATATCGTTTAAGAGCAAAAATTCAATTAAATGGAATAAAAAAAGAAGGAAAAGAAGAATTCAGCCTGAAGATTTTTATCAAGGATCACCCTCCTGCAAGAATTCAAATCAGGGATTTTTTCTGTGAGAGGTCGGAGTTTCATTCCAGCACTGACCCCTCGTGACCCAAAAATTCCCGAGATATTACCAATAAAGCAATAACAATAAATTACACAATAATAATAAGCAAAATATTATTTCAAAATTCATATCTAAGCAAGACCACAGCAAAATTAAATCAAATCACAGTAAGACCATTGCCAAACTATAAAATCAAATAACATCAATAAAATATAAGAGCAGGGATCATGCCAGTTGAATGTAAAATACTTCAAAAGATATAATGAGGAAAATTAAATTTAGCAGTTCAGACAATTATATTCAACTAAATTCAACTTTCTACTACTTGTTTTAATTAAATCTTCCTAAAATAGTGACTTTTAATGCATTTTATCTAAATGAACTTTACATGTAATATGATATCTTTGGAATAATAAAAATGAATATAATGAATTTAAATTAAGTTGGAATTATAAAATAGGTTAGTTTTCAAAAAACATTTTAATACAAATGGAAAATTATTTGAATGTTTTAAATATTCCACATAATTTTTTCAATAAATAGTAATTTTAAGGAAAAAATAAATGAGACATTAGAATTATCTAAGAGTAGCCAGTTTAAACACGATTGAAGATGAAATAAAAAAATTTCAAGTTAAAAAATCGTATCAAATGGAAAACAGAAAAATTTTAAAATTCGGGATTTGAAATCTAGGTCAGAGCAGAATTAAAAAAAGTTCTCACTAAACACGAATGGATAATTCCTAATTTTAACAATTAATCAATAAACATGCGTTTTTGTAATGTTAGAACCGAATATTTTCCGAACATTTCATCTCTAATATAATCATAAAAATTATTAGAGTTTAGTCAAATTTCCTAAACATTTCCTGAAAAAAAAAAACAGGTACTATATAGGTAAAATAAAGGAATTAAGTTCCTCCAACCTTTTTGTTTCATGTATTTTCTTAAAGTTAAGGTATTTTTTTAAACACATGCTGATTAGCAGGATGTATAGTTATTTGTATATCCGACAGCAAACAAAATAGTCTTGATTCGGAATTTTCAAGAATAATGCAGGTCCCAATGTAGCTTTATTGCGCATTTTACTGAAACGATATTTATTCTCTATAAACTTCATTAGCTTACCCTATTTAAATACATAAATTGAATAAAAAACACCGATAAAATAGCGAAATAAAGCAATAAATATTCCCTATAAGCTATCCTTCATCATAAAAGTAAAAATAATGCCAAAATCGAAGTCACAAGGGGAATATATTGGGTTGTTCGGAAAGTCATTTCGTATTTTTTTGTCAAAATGAAAAGAAATTTTCGTTTAATGAATAAATTATTTATTAAATTATAAAATTGCCATTCTGGTCTAATACCTTTTGCCATATTTTTGGTAGTAACATGATTACACGCTCATAAAAGTTTTGGTCTTTGCTGTAAAAAAAAACTGATCGAGGTGGCTTTTGGCCTCCTCATTTGAAGGAAAAATTTTGCAAATCAGTTCTGGTACTGATGTACTGTTAACACATCTTCTCCACACATATTGGCTAATTTATTTCTGGCTTGAACAGCATTTTTACCTTTTATAGCAAAAAAGAAAAAAATGACGAAAATGCTGTTTATTGCTCTCCATATTTAAAAGGGCACCATCCAAAAACTACTGCGAAGAATCAGCTGCACTTTTTCACATTCAAGCCTTGCTATATCAACTCTTAAAACATAAAATGATTTTGCGGTTTAAGCATGAAATTGGGTGCGAAAAATGCAATTAAATCCTTTGTCAGGAAAAAACGAAATTACTTTCCGAACAACCTAATACATCACTATTCTTCACACAGGTATAAAATAATAGGAATTAAATATAAACAAATAATTAAAAATATATTATATAATCCAGGATTATTGCATAAATATATTATTAACTATTATATAAATGCTTCAGGCTGTAATATATATATTTAAAACTAATTTCTTTAAATGTATCTTTTATACTGATGTGCTGATATATATTATACGCTAGCATTATTATTAAATTTTTTATGAAATTATTTTATAATTTATGATAAATTAAATCACAACGTACCCATGCACTGGAAATGTCTTCTGTAATAAGTCAGGTATATTGAAAAAAATTACAAATTATTTTAAACCATAAACAGAAAATTTGATAAATTAATAATAGTCATTACTTTCTTTTTTGATATCAAGTATATTTTAGCAGAAGAAAAGAAGAGAAAAATCCAAAATTATTTGCACAAATTCAGGTGTCTGTATATCGTTCCAGAAACAATCTAGAAGATTTTTCTCTAACCAAACTTGAAAGTCTTGGTTACTAATGAACATTTATTGTTAAAACTTGAAATTTAATCACAGCTTTTAGAATTTTATCAAAGAAATTTTTAAAAAACTTTCCTTTGAATATAAGATTTGCTTTATGTACTTAAATCATAATTTAGAAACATAAACATAATTTTGGAAAAAAAACTGTTTGGAAATTATGTAATAACATAAATAAATTCTAACATAATTAACATAAATTCTCATTAATTAATTCTGTGTGATTTATTAATTCTTCGAAAACTAAAACTGAATGATAATAGTAAAAAATTTCATAAATTTAACTAAAAAGAACTAGCATTGTGGAAATAATTTTTATAAAATAAAAGTCGACATAGAAACAGTGTTGCTTTCAAAATGACCTAAGCATGAAACAGTTAAGTTTTAATTTATTATGTTTATAATGAGGCGAACAAGCTGAATTTTCTGCACTTTCATACTTATATAAAAGAAAAATGTTTTGATTTACTTAAAAGCACAAATTGAGTTGAAATATATCTATCAATAATCTCAGTGAGCTGAAAGCAAATTATTATAAATAATCTCAATAATGTTAATAGAAAATTTGCAATTGTCAATATTTTTCATGATTCTATTCATTTTAAGGTTTTTTCTGTTATTTAATAAAAAAATCTATATAGTCCGTGAGAAAAATCACGAACATTTTGTATCACACAATCTTTTAAACTTTAATTTCGCTGATTGAAGTTTAAAAGATTGTGTGCTATTATTAAAAGATTGTGTGCATTACTTCTATTATTGATGTGTTTTCAATAAAAACCCTTTAATAATAGCAGTAATGAAGACTTTGTTACATCATTTATTGAGCAGCCGAATGGGAAACTTTCTAATGTTTCAATGGCGCTACTAAAGCTTTTGTAGCACCTATGATATTGAAAGTTTCTTCTCAAAGTTGCTTTCTTTTAAAATCTTTGCTTCGCTTGGTGAGATGAACACATTCATTTTATTAAATGAAAATAAGGCAAGCTTCTGGAGTCTTTGAAAAGTAATTCTTGTAATTAGAGTCCTAATTTTATTTTATATTATATATGTATACCGAGAATAATATAAATATTATTGTCATTTTGAATGAACATTAAAAGTTTACAGAAATGAATTTAAAATAAAATAAGTTAATGTTACTTGGCATATCAAATTTTACTAGTGTAAAATAATTATTTTTCAATTAGAAATTCAAATCAATTGAAACTTTATTCACTGTATTATTCTTCCTTCTATTGCTTTTTGAATCCTTTTTAAAAGCACTGAATACATTAATTAGAGCTTCCTTAAACTGACGAAAATTACAGTGTTCAATTTCCAGCCTATTATTAATGCTGTCTATTCGAATTGCGGCAACAATGGCATGGTTGATTCTATGGTCTCAAAGGAAACAGATATTACATTACTTAATGCAAATTTTGTTTAAGATTGAAATTTTTTCCTCCTCCATTCGGAACTTGAGACTTAAGCATTCTTACGGAGCTTCTGTAGCATCAATTAAATAAAAAGAACGGAAATAGATCAAGAAACAAGAGAACATTTTAGACTGGTTAAATAGGGGCTAAATCAAGATAAAAATTAGGAAATTAATTAGATTAACTTAGATTTAGAGATATCATAACATTTATATTTGCATGCATATATACGGAGTATTTGAATTAAAGAACTTTTCCATAAATATCAGACTAATATAATAGAAATAATCAGCTAAATTCCCAATTACTTGTCTTAATACAATGCCTAACAATCAAACCAGGTGTTCCGTAAAATGCCGTTGGCAGCATCTTATAATGTGAAAAATCAGTGAATGCATTGTTATTACTAAGACTTGGAAAATATCGAAGCGAATAATTCTCATTGACCGCAGATGCCAGCAATTATTGCTGGTCTGCCTAGTCTTTTAGGTTAATGCATCATCTAACTACATACCAGCCTACCTTTGAATTAATTTCGGCCCTGCCTCTCAAATCGCGCTTCCTGATGTCTTAATTCGTGTCCGTAACTTCGAAATGAATAAACGCACATTGTAATGAAGACATTAGAAATAATAAAGCGTACCTCGTGGCAGCATTAAGGTAGCAAGACCGGTCATTGGCTAATGGGGACTTTATGGTAATGCCTCCCGTAATTCCATCCTTTGTCTGCGAAGCCTTCATTCTGCCTAACAATCACACTAATCTTGAGAGTGCCTTGATTTATCCGGCCGCGTTCTCTCCGTGACAATTTGTGTAAAGGGCTCTTCTGTCGAGGAAATAATCAGAAGTGCCTGCCTGCAAACAGCCTGAGGGGCGTTTGTTGAAAGTTATGATTTTCTGAATATTTTGAGGCAAGTTGCTAGCGGTTCTCATGAGGATAATGTGATCAAATGATGATGTTTCTTCTGTCTTGGAAATGTTCTGTTGTATTGTTTGGAAAATGCCTTATCAACTTTTGACGTAAATGGGAGAAATTGGCATTAAAAAGTAGTTGCATATTATTGGGTATTCTTTAAAAAAACCTTAATGACTGAAAAAATAGATAATAACAATGAAAAAAAATTTTGGGGCTTATTATTTCGATTAAAAAACAAAAATTGTAATATAGGAAGAAAGCAAAATAACCTGGCCTATTCTGCAAATTCTGCAGAATAGGAAGAGCCGAGGAGCTCAGTTTGATTTCGTGATTTGTATATTTACTGAGGAGGAGAAAATTGATTTGTATACTTATTGAAAAGTCTTGAAATAATGGAAGAGAAAAAATATTTTATATTATGTAGTAAGAAAGTTAAAACAAACATAATAACTGTTAATATAACTATTATCGTTTACATTAAAAACAAATTACAATTATTTACATTAAAAATTTTAACACATGGTGAACTAAAAATAAGTTCGCCGATTCAAAGAATTCTATTACAGTATTTTATTGTTAGTAGAATATCAAATTTCTTACACATGTTGTTCAAAATGTGCATTCGACAATATGATTCTACAATAAAAAAAGTTCCGAAATCTTCCAAATGAGGAGCTATTTAAGAATACATATTTACGAAAAAATAAATAAAATATTGTCAAATACATTTTCATTTTAAACTCTAATCACGTGCAATCCACAAGTAATAATTAGCATATTACATTTATTACAAATTTAAATGAATCAGTATGTTCCTGGTTACAAATAAGTATCCTTTTTAAAGTCTATGAATAGTATGTGCAACGCTGATGACAGTTTAGGATGAAAATTACATAGAGGCTTACAATGATGTTGGGCTGCCTGAAAACGTTTATTAGAAATACGAGGACCATTATCAATTGTGTGTTAAATTCATTTATACCTAATTTGTCATAGACATATTTTTATATATTGTCTGCCTTCATACATCGACAGTTATAGATACATTTATTAATACATTTTAAAAATGGCAATAATTTTTCTTCCTACATTTGCCTTCTATCCTATAATTATTTGTTTATTAAATGACCATTATTTTTATACTGCATCTAATATCTATTTGCGAAAAAGTAGGTGTAGTGTTTAAATTCAAGGTTGCTTTACAGTTGGTTGAAAAAGAAGAGGATTAACAATAACAATATGTAGCAAGAGGTTAGTATTTAGAAAAATGCTTCACAACAACTAAAGCTAATTGATTAAATATAGAGAAAAAAAGAGAAAAAATGAAGAAGTGAATTTTATATGATGAAATAGTCAGTAAATATCTCACAGTCATGCGGACACAGTGTAATTGCTGTTGGTGTATTAATCACAGATCAGATGAAGCCTTTTCCTTATATTCTTCTGGAGCTTCGGATCACAGAGTTAATATGGAATTTGTGACAAAGAATAATTTTTATGATTATAGTTAATGTGAATAATGATGTATTGATCAGTTATGATTCCTCATGGTAGAACATTGTTTCATATTTCATAGAATCAATATCACTAAGAATTGTTTTTCTTGTCCTTCATCTAATTAATTTGCTAAATTTAATTAGATGCTACCTCCTCTCTGATTTTACCATGCTCAGGGGGAGGTAGATTGTCTTAAGATTAATTAACTAACAAGTAGCACATGTCTGGTACTTTTCTCTTCTTTTTATAGAAATCATAAGCCATATTGAGAATGAACAAAATTCTGATTTGCATAAATCATAAAAACATAAAATGAACGTACCAAACCCTTCTCATGAAACTTTAATTACTTATTTCTTAGAATTTCATATTAAATGTAATGACATAGCCTAGTAAAAGACGTTCTGATGAATTCGTTTTGATATGAATTTATAAGGAGTATATTCCTTTGCTACCTGATGCCAAGATCTGGGCTTTAGTGTCATACAGTTACGGTTTTCAAACATGATTTCATTGAAGAATTTCCTTACATATGTCACATAATGAAGTGGTACAGAAATTTAAAGTAAAATCATTGGTTCATATGATCCTAAAACTTTGACCACGTAAGTATTTAATCCTTCAATATTAAATGTCATTACTTTGACCATGATTCAATATTACACGGTAATTTAAAAATTGCCATAAAGTTTCTTTAAAACATGGCGTAAATATTAAAAATTAAAAAATATCCACAGTTTCGATAGGAAGAATGGTGAACTTCCAACTATAAACATCTACGAGAAAAATGCTATTAAGATCATGGAGTTCAACAATCATAAGAGGGCAAACATAAATTTACTTGAATAAAATTAAACTTATACATCAATAAGATATGCTTTTTATTTATTGACACATAAAATTATTGGTTATATCGAACACTTTAAAAATTCTTTATGTTCTGAAATTTATTATTTATTAATGAATATCAAAATTATTTAATTGACTCTATAGCTTCTTTTGCATTAAAATTTATTTTATCGATCACATTCTTTCATTTAAAAATGCATCGGAACGTAGCTCTATATAAGAAACTCCTCTGAATGCTACTAAATTCTTTTTAAAAATTCATAATTTTTATATAAATTAAAAGTTTAAAGCATATGTCCAGGAAGTTTCAATCAAAGCGAATATTCCTTCCAGCTATAAAAGAAAATTCGTATTAATCTTGTTTAATCTGGCGATCAATCGTTCTCTTCATCGATATTCTGCACCAGTTTCCGACACCTTCCTCTGAGATCATCTGTTGTTCGCAGGATGGCCTTCGGCGGCTGCACTCTGTGATTCAGTAATTGCGCACCTTTTCTTTCGCAAGGGGTGTTGCCGGGCAAAACGGCGGCACGTGAGGAGGAAGGATGTGATGGAAAACGGGGAATTACTAAATTTACTCGAGCGTTGACGGCCCTCCGGTACACGTGCAGGAAGTGGAATTGATTTAGATAGCCACCTTCACTTCTGTATTACTTGCAGTTGGACACTAAAATAGGAAGTTTTAGACCAGATTGACTTGAAAGTTGTTTTCATTATAAAACAACTGTTAAGAACTTATAGAAAAATAATTGTCTATCCAGACTAACATAAATACCTTTAATTAGCAATCCCAAATAATCGGACCCATAGATACATGCCTATTTGATAGCAGTGGTATTTGATATTCTCCTTGATTCTCAGTTTCAAAAAGACGGTTTCTAACATCAAAAGTATTCGCACATTTACTAAAAAGGGAGACATGCCAGTTTACTTAATTTCATGAGAGATTTAACATGGCAATATTTGTTCCCGACTATATAACTTTACTTTAATTTAAACTTAGATCAAAACATTCTAAGACTATAATGCAGATTATTAATAATATAAAGACATAATAAAACAGCTTTTTCTACTTTGAAGCATTTGAAATTCAAACTAATGAATGGAATTAAGACAAATTTTGTATGCGCATTGTGAACATTTGGAAATAAGTTAAAAAAAAAATCGCCAATATGGAATATTTTGGAGTTGTTGGAATCAGAAATATATCAATAATTACTATGAGATTTATTATTATTAACATTTAATTACTGTTAAAATAATAAGAAATACACATAGAGAAATAAATGACGTACAGTAAATCTCTTCTGGTGATAAAATTTGTATAATTTTATCTTCAGAAGTGGAAATGTTTCATTCAGTAAGGTTTTAGCTTTAAAGTACCTTCTAGACTGACCTTAATTATGAAAATATTAAACATTTTTTGATTTTTTTTCATAAAGATATTTTATGAAAAATATATTTCATATTTTATCAGCTATCTGATATTTTATTAGATAGCTGAGGAAAAAATTACTCTTTAATGATGAATAACTTTAAAAGAATTAATTAATTACTGTTCAATGAAATAATCAATATTAATTTTTAATTGTAATTACAAATGTGACAATCAACGAATTATTTCTTTTAATGAGACAAGGATGCCAAGTTATAGTGAAAACATCAAATTCCTGTTTTAAGTTCAGAAAAGTCTGCCCCCACTCCGAAATTTGTCTTACAGTTCAAAGCAGAGCTCTTATATGGACTAAGTATAAATAAAATTCACTGCTGCATATTTGCTTGTTCTGCATCTTCTTAAAGCAAAGAAAATTCAGTTGCATTTTCAAACATATTATTCAAGACAAATGAAAATAATCAACTTTTGTCAATTCAATTATTCAAAATGCAAACATTAATTAAATATTTCTTTAATTAGAAAATAACTGAAATAAAAAAAAATCCCGCAAAAGAATTCCATATAAACTTTTTAAATAGTCTTAGAATTCAAAATGTATCTCCTTAACGATACCAATTTCATTTCTGTATAATTTTTCCTTCAATTGCTCATGATCTTTTTAAAAAATGGATACAAACGATTATGAGATAAAGAAATGGAGACATTTCCTTACAACAGTGATTCTTAACCTGTGGGGCGTTAGCTTATCCAAGAGAAAATGTTATTTAAAAAAATTGATTAAGTGACTGAAAGGAGAGAACACGCACACACATACAAAACAAAATACATTTCGACATATTTAATAATAATTAACTTATTAAATTAAAACAACTTACTAAATTAAAAACAAATTTAATAATTATTAGTGACTTCCTTGGGCATGTCTTGCAGAGCAAAGTTTTTCGAAGGAGGGTTTAATATTAGAAATACACACTCTCATTTCTTTTTCTATATTTAGCTGAGATCTATATTTTGTCTTCAAAGAAGCCGCCGCAGAAAATCCAGTTTCACAAAGGTAAGATGTTGAAAATGGCAGTAGAATGCGAAATTCCCTTGTTTTTAGTGCAGAAAACCTCCACCCCTGCCCAAAATTCAAAGAGTGATTTATTACTAAATTGTCTTTTGGTTTCGCCGCTTGCCATGAAGTGTATGAAGGCTTCTTCCTCTTCAATTGAGAGTCCTTCGGAACTATTTTGAAACGGATCCCTCACCCACTTGTAACTTGATATCAGTTTGTCGTCAGCAAGAAGGTACTTTTTAAAATTCTTTGCTAGCATTGCTAAAAGAATTTCAATGGTTACAAAAACAATATTTACATGTTGTTCTTCAACTTGTAAGTTTTAATACAATCATTCAAATTTGCAAATGTTGTTAAGTTTTCTTGCTTTAAATTTCTGCACCACAATTCAAATTCCTACAAAAAGCATTAACTTAATCACTCGTATCCAATATATGTGTATTTGCTCCTTGCAGTTGAAGATTCAAGTTATTTAATTTCTCGAATGTGTCGACCATGTAGCTCAATTTCATCACAAATAAACTATCGAGAACATTCTCAGCTTCCGGTAGGTTTTCCTCTTCTAGGAAAACTGCGATTTCTTCTCTTAATTCATACACACGTTGCAAAAATTTCCCTCGTGATAACCATCTTGCCTCGCAATAAAACAGCGACGCTGAATGTACTGTACCCATGTCTTTACAAAGTGCGGAAAAGATTCTTGATTTCAGGGGTCTCATTTTTATATAATTTACTACGGTTACAATCGTAGTTAACACAATATTCAAACCAGGATTCATTTCTTTGGGAGCCAAAGCTTCTCTGTGGATCATGCAATGAGTCCAGACGCACTGTGGTGATTTTTGTTTCACAAGTGCTTGAATACTTTGGAATCTTCCGGACATAGAACCAGCACCATCGGTGCATATTCCGACGCAATTTTTCCATTCTATGTTTGCCTCTTTCATAAAATCATTTAAGATAGCAAATAATGCGAGTGCTGTTGCTTTGAGTTCTATTGGTTTGCAGAAAAGTAATTCTTCTACTACTGACAAATCCTCACAAAATCTAACATAGGCAATGAAATGAGCATCTTTATTACTATCTATTGCCTCATCGAGTTGTATTGAAAACAATTTGTCACGTAACTTTGACAACAGCTGACACTCTACATTTTCAGCTATATCAACAATTCGACGGGCAACAGTATCATTTGAAGGAGGTGCAGACTGCAAATGTTTTGCAAAATTATCTCCAAACATAATTTCTACAATCTCAATTGCGGCTATCAAAATAAGCTCTTCACCAATGGGGTGAGGTTTTTTTACATCTGGCTATTTTATATGAAACTTTGTAAGAGGCAATTAAAACTTTTTTATTCACAAAGTTTTTTAAACAATGATTTTTGCTTTTCATATGATTTTAAGTTTAATTCGAAGAATTCTCTGGGATTGTTTACGTACTCACTATGAAGCGTTTCCAAATGTCCTTTAAGGTTATATTAAGTTTCATGCTGTCTGTCGCCAACATTTTTGAGCAAATGATACACAGGGGCCTTTCTTCTTCATTTACTTCAGTACTAGTGAACCCAATATTTAAGTATTCTTGAAAATATTTTCTTGATTTTATTTTCTGAACCACGCTCGTCTGTGTACTTGTTGATGCTTGTCTATCGTCTAAGGCTCGCTTAAAAATTTATCCATGATTCTGCATAAGTCTGCTGCCTTGAATATTTAATACGGTGAATTGCAATTACACGAAAATATAACAATCAGATTCAGAATAGATTCAATAGCGATAGAAGGATCAACTCGAATAAGATTGTCTGGAATTGAAATTGGCCTCATAGAACTTTCTGTTTCTCCCTATGAGAAAACATTTGTTCACATCTGTGCAAGCTTCTAACTTAATTTTTAAGCAGACCAAATTCCAGACAAATCGAAGCTTCTCGCAAAACCGTGAGAATGCCCGACATGGCGGGACGCAAGAAGCAATAAAAAGGCCTAGGATTCTTGTTTTTTCAATGCTGAGGATCGGTGTTGCAAAATGTCAATAAATTTCCGTATTCTTGGTAATTTGTAAAGTTAAAAATTAATTCTGTAGTGTATGTTTAGCACCAAAATACTCAAAATACATTATTATTGTATACATTTTATTGTATGCGGTGGGGAGGGGGGGGGCGATGAATATTATGATTGAAAATTGGGCCGTTAATCCTAAAAGGTTGAGAAACACTGCCTTACAATGTAACGACAAGACTTCAAAATATTTTTTAAAGTTTGTCTTTTATTTTGAAGTGAGTGCTTTAGCGATAGAGAGAGAGCTTATTTATTATTAGTTGGTACCTGTCGCGTTACTGCCGCAGAAGAAATAATTTTAGAAATATCGAAAAATGAAAATAAATTTCTTGTTTAGTTAGGAATAGTAGAAAAAATGATATTTATTTTCACATCAGAAATGAATACATTCATTGAAGTTGAATGATAAGTGTAAATAATTTTTTATTTTATTATTCAAGAGCTTTAGTGTAAGAATTTTTTTTTTCGCTTTTTCCGTCTTCAGCAGAAAAAAACAAACATTTTTTTACTGTCCAAAGAGAGAGAGAGAGAGAGAGTTTTCACATAACATCTGGTTATGTGAGATACATAGATTTTTTAGGTCCAGTCTGCACGTTTGAAGTAATAGACCTGTCGCTTTGTTAATGGTAATAAAAAACGCGAATCCACTGGGGAATTGCAGTCGTTTGAAATCAAAAGTAATGTTGGGGGCAATAAAGGGAATACATGAGATGTGTCCATCTCCGATAGACGTTGCTTTAAGGATAGCTGTCACGCTTTTTGCATCTTATTGTTTTTTTTTTATTCTGATACCTGTGATCTGGTTACACGTAAATGTTGTCTTACGGTTATTTCCCATCTAGAGACACTGAAACACGTGAATTTACAATTTGTAAACGATCAATTTTATTGCTCGCTGGACCTTCCTCAATCGTTTGAGAACCTGGAATTTTCTTATTTTCAGACGTTGCGCTATTAGATCTATTAAGTGACGAATGTTTGGGGACATATTTTTGTTGAAGTAATCAACACATTTGTATAATCGGAATTTTTGTAGATTCACTTGATAATTAGAAAAATTATTGTTTGCATTGGACGATTTCCATTATATATAACTTACCTTGTGCGTCATCGATAATAATTTTATTTTGGAAGTGTGAGATCCACTCCGAATATGTGGGGTTTGCTGCTGACAAAATAGTGAACACGCTGAATAACAGCACTCTGTATAGAAGACTGTTCAATGATGAGATTAAACATATTAGCGCTTTCACAAAGTATATTTGATTTCATTTCCCTCACATTGACTGAAATAAATCATAATTATTGTATTTTGTTTGATATACGTGCGATTAATTCTGATGATATGTGCTGTTTGATTTTTGTCAATTATCAATTTTAAAATATAATCTTAAAATATAATCGGAAATGCAAGTAATAGGTTTTACCAAGTCTCATCGCAATCGGTTGAACCGTAAAGAAACGCATAGGATACGAATAAACAAAAATTCACTTTTATCTAGCAGATAGATAACATTAATCTGCCTATAATCTTCACGCAGGTACAAACAAGGAGTTGACCTAGTTGCATAGAAATCGGTTGAATTGTACGGCAGCGCATGAAGTAAGAACAAGCAACAACTCATTTTTATATAATCGATTTATGTATTCTTTTAGAATTGTAATGCTTGCTGTTCTTTAAGAATTGTGAGAAAAGAAACTAATTTTTTTTTTGTATCTTTCATGATTCGTTTAGATTTCTGAAGATAAATATTAGAAAATATGATTAAAATATTTTTTTTGAAAATGGATTAAACGCAGAAAATATATTTATTCCATAAATTTGTTGATATAGTTAATATTTTAATAATATATAAGTTAATTAATAATATATAAGTTAAAATAATGCAAAAGTTTTTGTACTTTAATATTTTTAAAAATACTGTAAAAACGCTAAAATTTTATTAAATCTTTTATATAATAATTCATTATTTAATATATATTTTTTATTTTTTATTAAATTCCAATTCTATAGAAGTGCTCCCCCTGGAACTTTCTCCCATTCTCTCTAATTAAGGCTGTTACCTCAGTGAACATAGCATTTACGTACAATAGCTACGAAATACTAACCTCTAGCTTGAATTTAGCCCCTTTACTGAATCTATTATGTTTCTCTTTGTTGAGTTATCTTCACAATAATCTTTGATTAATAGATGCGGTAAATAGGTACTAAATAATTTTTATATATTACATAGTTTTACTATGCCTATAACCCTCCTGCAAGTGCAAGTAATAATATTCTATGTTTTATTGCAACTGGATGAGCGGCACGACAGAGCATAAGAGACATACAGACAAACATTCACTTTCATTTATATTGATTGAAGAATAAGAATGAATTCGGAAAGATGTTTCCAGATCAAATTTGCGAAATTCTAAAACAGGAGTCGTTTAAAAGGAGTCGTTTGCCAATTTATATAAGAATAATTACTAATTTAGTGTTATTTTCGTGTTTTTTTATTCATGAAAAATGTAATATAATTAATTATCTTAAAATTTTTTTTGAAATACTTCTAATATCTTAGCATTTATGAATAGTATTTGCAGTTCATAAATAACAAATATTTATAACTTTTGGAGGAAATTAGCGGAGGTCTTGAAAAATTGTATTTCAAATGATATTCTGATTTTAATTTTAAAAAAACATTTCAGATTGTAAAAATGTAGTTTTTATGTTTAAAATATCATACATGAAAGTGTTTAATCGGGAGTAACGCTAAGTATTCATGTATATCCAAAACTGGGAGGCTCAAACCTACTGATTGTTAAAGCTCGTCAACACCCAGAAGAGCTTTTACAGATTGCTTGTGCTTACATGCTAGCTTTGATTTCAAAAATAAGGGCATTTTGAATCCTTTTTATTGCTAAAATCGATCAGCTTTTAAACAAATCAATAGAGAATTTTTTTTAGATATGTTAAAAGTAATCATATAAATGTATTAAACTTTTGCTTCAAATAAATGTTCCACAGCTGATAATTAGCCAAAATTTAGAATGTTTTTTATATAACAAAAATTTATTTATATTTGATACTTTATCCAACTCTCTAGATTTTTTATGTAGTTTTGAAGCTGATTTTTACGGTATATTAAGGAACATGCCCAGTCCTGAAAATGGAGATTCTTCCCCAACTTTCCACAAATTCAAGCTTTGCATTTGATTCTTAATCATTTCTCTTGTGGTAGATGCAGAGTTATTTATTTATTTATAGTTCTGATTGATTTTTTTGTTGCATTTAAATTCTTGAATGAGACAATTAAGTTCGAAAAATGTGGTTCGTTACGAATTTTTTTAGAATTAAATTATAAAGATGCGTTATCAACGAAACAGTTTCCTTTGTTATCAAAATTTCTCTCTTCTGCAACTTTGAAAAATGGGCGATTAAGTTTGTGCATATCTATACGTATAACCACTGCTAATGCATTGATTACATTTCCCTTAAATAAATGAATATAAAGAATTGCATCACTAGGTTCTCTTAACAAATGCATTTCCTTTTTAAACCACTTGACAAGCAAGAGATTGAATGTTTACCCTTGCCTTTTAAATTCAACTCCAATAAGCCTTTGCCTTTTAAATTCAACTCCAACTCCTTCACCTAAACTTTCCTTTATAAATGTTTGTTAATGAACAGCAAGCAGATCCAACCTACCTGCCAGTCCATTTGAAAGAGCCAATGAAACTCAATTCGGAAGTTTTGCTTTAAATCTCAGTTAAATCTTGCCTGATTATGCAACTTATTCCCATTTAAACGAAGAAAATTTTTGGTGGGCTCCCTTCTAATTGACTCTTCTGCTAGCTGATTTGCCTCTTGCAGAAGGTATCATTCCGAGCTAACGCCTGTAGAGGAAATGGATAGCGCGTGTGCTTGCTTTCTCTTTGTCTCTGGCGTGCAACTTCCGCAGACAAACAGTTTCTGCTGAATATTAACTGTATTTTAATCGAAAATGATCCTCTCTTTAATGTTTGCCGGCTGGAAAATCAAATGTTTCGTGAATCTAAATTCATAACTGAGGGTAATATTCTTGGAAGTAAAGTTTCTGGCAGGTCTCATCATTTTGGGTTTAAAGGAGTAAGCTTTACCTGTCGCCATTTTAG
>JAPMOQ010032104.1:4820445-4830892 GCA_026543055.1 Argiope trifasciata
ATCTATGTGCTGTGTTCTAATGTTGCGGGTAAGGGCCCTCCCTGCAAGTTCCGTGCTGCAGTCAAGAATCTCCTGTTGCACGGATAGGAGGTCCGATTCCCACCACTCTATACGAACGCAGAAGCTTTCTCAACTGCTACATCATTACAATTGCAAACCCCCAGCTCTCCTCATGAATATTCAAAGATACCTCATTTAGCACGAGAAAGGCCACGTGTTACGGCAAACTTTGAATCCAAATCGTTGGCGTGATATTGCGACGGCTATATTATATGCTCAGTGGGGACCTCTTCCCCCACCCCTGCCATTGATAAATTTAATTGCCCTTTAGAGGAAAATTACGAAATGGAATGCTTCTTTCACTTCCCTGTTGTATTAAAATTGTTTTGAAGGAATTTCGAAAACATTTTGGCTGAAAACTCCTAAAAATGTAAGCAATATATTACCACAGAAAGGCATATTTTTTGAGTAAATAATTTAAATTTTTTATTGGTTACTCAGTGATTTGAAAAATGACATTGATTATCTTGATTGGTTTTCATAATACCGCCTTGTCACGGGTTCACTGAAAATTAAATATCATTTTTATTCTTGTCAAATTAGCAGCATTTTGATTTTAAAAATCAAGCACATGTTTTTGTAAAAATCAAATTGATAAGTATAATAATAAATTTTAAGAAGTTGTTTTGAGAAAGATAAAATATATCTGTTTTGGAAATTGCTATAATAATTTGGATAGATCTCATTTATATTAATTCTTTTCGAAATGAATTGTAGCTTCTTTATTATTTATATCAAAAGATACATGAATGAGATGTTGCTAGATACGTGTTATGCGTTTACTGTTTCAAAATATTAGAAGTATTGGATTTTTTTTAGATGTTAAAGAATTGGAATTAGAAGCCTTATAAACAATGTTTCTATTAGCTTATAAAATTTAACCCTCCGTATAAATCCAATCTCAATGAATTTTGCCTTTTTTTAAATACATATTTTGTGTTATTTAAATATATCATAAGTTATCCTTCAACTGAGCGCAATAGTTGAAATTCATTCATGATTATTTTAAAATTTAATTTATTTGATTCTCCTATTTAGAATGATAGACTAGAAACATTTTTTTCTTCTTAAACTTGTATAGCTGACATTCTACTTCCTTTCATTTTAATTTTGAGCTTATCCCCCCCCCCCCAAAAAAAAAGGTTAGCACTTTTTCACATTTCTAATCTCGTAACTAATTTTTTACATTTTTGATATACATATTTTGTACAACGCAACTTTTATTATTTTGGTTTCAACAATCACTGTTTTTCAGAAAATCTGTCCTTTTTATAAATATATTTATTTTTCTCTCTGCAAACTCTTAGTTGTCGGAGAATTGCATATTCAAGACCTACTACCCAAAAGTCCTATCTTTTAAAAAGGGTTCTATTACGTTAAATGACTCAAAGATCAAACACTTTTCCTTCAGTTCCATGGGGAAATGTGGACAGGTGACGCTGACTAAAGTACCATTCTCCTTATGAAGCAGCAGTTTCAGTTAACGAGGTCTGTTCTAAAATAACTCTTATACATATTCTAAGCAATATGTGAATGTAATAAGCTAAATTTATATCGTCCTAAGAGAAATCAATAAATTGCAGAATATTTATCTATATAACGATACAAATATAATTCTATAGCTTTTTCCCAAAACCATAAACGCTATCCATCCCATAAAATACAATAAAACCGACGGACCCAGCTCCGAAGATCCCCCTCTCTTTCCAAACAAAGAATATTTTCCATCTACACGCCTCACCAGTCAAGTGTATCTGACTCAGCCAACAACTATAGTTCGATAGACGATAATCAATTCTACATGTTGCGTGCTGTATGGCAAGAACGGACAGGAGATCGGAGGGGGATAATAATATGCATAAATGTATGATTGTATCGAAAATGAAAAGGGGGGATAGTCAAATGGGAGTGAAAGCACTATTAGAGAAGGATTTAAATGGCTTCCCCCTCTCCATGTAACACTCGAACGATACGACGTGTTCGATAATGAGATTAACAGATTGCGGAAATCGGACAGAATAGGTATAACATGGCTGCGCGGTATGTGATTAGCATTTAAGTTCAACTGATGAGGTTAAACTGTCGTGTTTCAGTTGTTATTGTATTGCATGGGATTCAGTGTTATGAGGTGAGCACGGTTCAGTTTGGTTGGCGAATTTGGCGAGTTTTGGCCCTGAAGAGAGTGGAGAATGTTAGTTGACCAATAATTTTACGTTCGATGTATTGAAATGATATGCTATATTTGAATAGAGGAAGTTGTGAATTTTACAGGCAATTTATTTTCTACTGTTTTGGTGGAAATGAATTTCAAAAATGCTTGGCAATTCTGGGTTGAAATAGTATTGTTTTATTTTTAATAGTCCTCATTAATTGATATGAAAGAACATTAAATAAAGTAAATTTTGAAAGGTAAAAATGAACGTGCATTTGTGATATTATTTAGTTGATTCACTTCGCATAATATTAATTACATATGGCAAAATTGAATTGAACATTTCAAGTAATGACGAATAGCAGTTGTCTTACAAAGTGCTATGAAGTCATGCCCTTACAAAATTCATTTCCATATTTCTTCCATTAAATAATCTCAAAAGAGAGATAAATTTAAATCAAATCTATAAATTCCTGATTTGATGAAAATTCTGAGATTATATAAAGAGCAGTTTATTTTTAATTAAAATGCTTGTTTGGATATTTCTTAACTTACACCTTTCAAAAAACGAAAACAGCTTAGAGAATCTGTTCCCGCTGCATCCTTCAATTACATATTTTCTTTATGCGATGTGGGGGTGGGGAGTCTAGAAAACATTACAACTTACCACGTCATCAATAGGTTCGAAATTTTAAGATCAATTTGGAAACAAAGTGTTACTTGAAAAAAAATTGAAATTGTTGCTCATGAAAGAATGAGAAGGAAAGTAATAAAGAACTGGAAAAAAACATTATAATATTTATTTTTATTTTATCACTACCGCTTTTAGCGACTGACCGGTTCTTCTGGATTAAGTCATTTATATATTGCTCATCAAAATATAAATAAACTTCAATGATAATAATTCATACCATTTTAAAAATTGTTTGCTGCTTTGCACATTGCATATTGTATTTCTCAATTTTTTTTGTTAATAGTTTTACAAATGCAATCATATTACACGAAAAAGTAGCAGTGTTTAGAAATGGGTGCACATTCCAATTTTTCATTCTTTCTTGATTCCGAAGATAAATCTTAAGTGTAAGTTTAACAGAATTTCAAAACTTTTATCAGGAGCCTACTTTATACTAGTACGTACTTAGTATTAATAAATAAGCCGAAATATTCATATTTTGGTTATAAAAAATGAGGAAGAAAAGTACCAGTAACAATAATGAAGGCAGTTTGGTTTCGCATCGTCGATGAAAAATAATGTAGAAAAACAGGCTTTTTTTAAAATAAAAAATTGATTTAAATAAAATAGTCTTAAAATGGAATCACTTGAATGGTAATTTCTTTAAATCTTAAGGTGATGAAAAAATTATTTTTCCGTTAAAAATATTTTCAGGAGTTATTGGGGGGGAAAATTAGTTTGCTAACTTTCGAATTCATTGAAGCACCAATTAAAATATTAAAAAATCGCTACATGGTACATATTCTCATCTTACAATATATCAGCAATATTTCATATTTATAGTTTTTTATGTTTGTGTTGCGGATCGAAGGCACACACATACACACAGTAATGATTATTAATGTAGATACAAAAGCTATTATATGATCCTTTTTTTGTCTCCACATTGCTTGAAAATAATATCTTAAATATAAAACATGTTGATTGTTGATGATTATATCATCTATATTAAATTACACGACTTCTTGATACTGTTTAATGATATTAGCATATTCATTGCCTTTTCTATAAAATGCTTGTTCTAAATTAGATTGAAGTTTAAAAAATCCTTCGCAATTAATTTTTTTGTGATAATAATTTTTTGTAAATTCGTGATTAATTTTTTTTACTACCATTCTAAAAATATATTAATCACATGTTAAATCAATAATAAAAAAAACCGAATTGTTACCGCAGTCATAAAATTCCTAAATTTTTTAGCAACCTTTGATATTATCCCGCGAACATTAATTAACAAGATTAATTACTTATTAAACGATAATCTTGAGCATTTGTTCTGTTTTTGCAAATTTGTTAATCATTTTTTCAATATACTATCATTTTAAATAGTTTTCAAGCAATACAATATTGATACAGCTAATAGTCGTTTTCAAATAAAATAAAAAAGACAAGTAGCTTCTGAAAATTTTGAATTTCAGAGGAGGATTTTCAGATCTGTTTAAATAATAAGATATTAAAATATTTTTTAAATTTACTGCTTGAGTAATAAAATATTTAAAAGTAAAGAATACATAAATATAGATATTGAAAACATATTTTGCTTTCAGAATTATTATATTTCCAACGCTGCATATTCAAAATAAATACGGTTGTCTTAAACTACGGCTATACTAATTAAGTATGAACAAAATGTTAAGAATTAATAAATATCTATAATTACTCTTTGTTTTGAACTAAAGAAAAGGGTGAATGTATGTATACAGTAACTTTTTGTTATTTTATCTCAATATTGAATTGGCTTGAAATTCAAAATTTTACATGTATAAGCATAAATAACACATTTTTTAGAAAAACATACCTCAATTGCAATTAAACAATTAAATTATGTAATCAAATGCTATGGCTGGAGATTTTGAGTTTACAATAATTTTATGTGTCCTCATCTTAATCAGAATTTTTTTGCAAATCAGTTTATGATCCAGTTGGATTTAATATTACGCAAACATGATAGTTATAAAATACCTTTAAATATTAACTATTTGTTTTAAAAATTATTTTTTAAAGTTTAATCTTTTCAAATGAAACGCTGATAGAAAACCAGTTTTTAAATTCTAAACTCTAGAATTAAAAAAAAAATCCTCATAAGCTTGGGTATTAATTTCCAATATTCTTTCAAAATTCGAATTTGTAATAAATACTACTTCTTATATTAAAAATTAATTTAGAAGAGAGCGGTTTTTTTTTGAAAATGTTATTTAAAGTATGCTATTTTTCACTTCATATTGATTATGCGTGGCAGTGAGGTCAAAGGATAAATAGCAAGATTTGTTTCGTCTGACTATACAACACCTGTGGATTGATAAATAACCTCATTCCTTCTGTTGTATTTGGAAAATTAATCACGAATTCATTAGTGCGTCACAAGTTGACTTATGTTGTGATAGATGTGATTTTAATGTCCAATGGGTCACAATCCATTATTCCTAACAGTTGTCAAATTTGACATAAGTAAATATATCGTTTTCAAAGCATGGTTGGGCTGACGATCCAATAATATGATACTTAACGATATATTAGTCAATAGTAGCAAACTTACATACCATATTTTATTAATGCATGACATCGTGTTTACATGCATGCAAAAACGCAGAATCACAGACTCACAACCTTTGACATGTTTAATTGAATATTTGATAAGAATTTACTATAAGAATTGAGATTATAAACCTGTGCATCAAATTTAACTCATTACATTTTCAATCGATAGAGCTCAATTGTATTTGAACAACCAGTGGATAGATTTCCTTTTGTTGGAGTGCGTTAAAAATTTGATAGAAGTCTATAAATTTGAGATACAAAAACTGATAGGGTGATTTAATACCAAAAATGTATTTTTCGAACTGAGGGAAACCTGAGATGTAGAGATTCATCAAAATCTCGATTTCATTTTTTTTACCAATTTTAATTCTTTTTACGTCACTTATGAAGGTATATAAATAAATAATAAGAACAATAAAAATAGGTAATTTAGCGCAAATGGCAATTTTAATTTTTCTCATGCTTAAGTGAAGGAAAGATCTCGAATTAATTTCAATGCAAAGGCTAATTTGAATCTGTGGATTAATTTCAATTTCAAATCCTCCTGAATTAACTATCAAATTCTTAAATTGATTTTCTTAGAAATTATGCATCTCTTAAAAATATCTTAGCTCTTATGATTATCAACTTTTTAAAAGGTATTTGGAGTTTAACTTATTAGCATAAATTGATGACTGAATTCGTCAATGATATTAAGTTTTTAATGACTGTCTTATCCAGAGTTTTTTAACCGCAAAGTGAAATCATTCATTAAAATTATATTAACTAAGTTATTTATTAGTTTTTACGTTTCAAGAAATAAAAACATTAAATTAATTTTTAGTATTTTGAACTGCACACTTTCGAAAATATATATCAAAGTAGTTAATAAATCTGTTTTACTTTCTTTTCAATGTTTGTTTAAAATTGAATTTAAAAAAGTAGAAATAATTTCATTAATAATCCATATAATTCTAAGAATTATAATGCTTCAACGCCAATGTATACTTACACTAAAACACTTAAAAAAATAGTTCGAAGCTCTACTTAATGCCTTTTCAACAACATATTCAAATTACTCACTTACCTACAGCACATCTTTAAGCCAGCAAATCTTCTTTCCAAAAAAATAAAAGTTTTAGTTGTTATTCGCCATTTTCTGTGTGATTCTGATTACATTTCGCATATTTATTTGCATTTCTTTCCTAAAATCATGCATCAGAGGAGAAAAGCTCAAAGTATCACGCATTTTTGCTCTTCATTCCTATTCAAGACGGAAAATTTCCTTTTTTTCCCTCGGTGATACTGCAACTCAACTGTTGTTATTTTTTACGTTATACTTATTTTTGAATTTTGTGATCTGAGCGAAAAGTTTTGGCAGAGAAGTGTTAGATACAGGGAGGGTAAGGAAGGAGGGTTGGAAATTGTCACGTTACAGTGAAGAGACACCATCAGGAGGTACAAAAATACTCGGAACCATTTGCATTTATTTCGAAAGCAAAAACGGGGGTGCTTCGTTCACGTGATGTCGTCATACTACTTTGAATAATGTTTTGTCGCTTCGTTTTTCCTCACTCTCGAGTATAATGACTTTGTGGGGGGTCATTTTTAAGCTCTTTTCGAGCTTCACACTTCGAGGCCGAATGGCGTGAGTGACACATTAGCGTTTTATAAAGAAAATCGTGATATTAGTGTTGTAAGTGACTATAGATCGAACAAATATAAAATAATTGTAAACTGTTTCTTGGATAAAACGGTTTGTGGATTAAAAAAAATCAGAATCACTATTTTTATTGAAAATTAAAGAAATTACTGAGTTATTAGATAAAAATTCTAATTTAACGAACAGATACGGTTAAATAATTAATCAATTACCATAAATCAAACTTTTAAATCTGAAATTTGTAGAACAAAATTAATATTCAATTAAATGAAAACTTTCGAGATGTGATCTGTTTTTGCAGGAAAAAACTGTTTCAAAGAAAGATTTTATAAGAAAGTTCTATTATTTTTTAAAATCGAATTATAAAAATGTTATAATTATTTATATACGTTTTATTAGTCTAAATAACCATTTTTGGTGCATAATTTTGTGGCAATAAATTGGATTTTATCTAAATATGTAATAGCTTTAAAGTTAACAATGATGCTTAAACTTCCAAAGTACCGCTAAAATTATCTAGTTAAATTGTCATATGATAATCTTAATTATGCAATTAAAACTACAACTCATTTTAAGCTGGTAAAAATATACAGATTTGGAAACTTATTCACCTTTTATTGTTGGATTGTTATTGGATTTTTACTTCGTATAAATTAGTTAATAAATAAAAAGTAACTATTTGAAGTTACAAAGAATGTACCTTTGCTATACAAAGCGCTCTTTTTTATCACATCTGACGAATTAAAAGCATGATCAGTAACAAATTCTTTCATATTCAGCCTTTTTAAAGATGAAAAAATGTTATTTGTTAGAAATATTAAATAGTTAAGATATTGGGTGCAGTTTTGATCTATGAAACAAAAATTATTTAAAGCTATGATAGTAATCTGTAATTTTCGTATTCATTTGTTGACATTACTAAAAATTATAACCTAAGCTTTAAAGAATTTTTTAAAGCAATAAAATCTTTTTCTTTTGATGATTAGAGTTACCGAGAAATTAAACTATGTAGTTTTATTTGAAATACGTTTGAAAGATACGTTATTAAGATAATAACTTTTAAGAAGAAGCCTTATTAAGATGATAAATTTTATACTCAACGGGCATCAATTTTTGATTACCTTTTTATCATGCATTTTTTCACCATTTGAGCTTATGTAGTCTAAGTTACATAAAGTAATGTGACAAAATGAAATTAAAAACATAGTAAAATAATATCAATTATAAAATGTATTATTATCATTTAATTATGTGTATAAAATGTGCTTTTTTATATACATCAAATATAAATTCAGTTTTTTTATTTACTGTCGCTTTGCTGTTTGTAATTTTAGATAATCTCTGCATTCAATGAAACAAACAAACAAACAAAAAAACCCTGCTATCATAGCTATTATAGATTGATATTGCAAAACATAAAGCATTTTCCTTGTTAAAAAATGACTAATATAGTTTCTTTTAAGCCTGAAATTTCAACGGCTTTTAATTCCAATAATTAAAATTAACAGAATTTCAAGGCTTTCCAGAATTAAACACCATTACAAACAACATTGCTGTTTTTGAGATTACAAACTGTATTTTAAAAAATGGTACTTTGGTAAAGTTATTATTATTTTTAAAAAAAATCTGTTGCTTAAGCGTAGTTTTTTTAATATCGAGTTTTCTTACTCGTTTTCTTGGGATTAGCATAAGAAATGTATTTATTGCTTTTCAGATTTTTCAGAAGAATATATCACGAATATTGTAAGATGCTTTATCAGGAAAAATAGTTTTCATTTCCAGTTCCTTTTTGCGAATATTGCTTTCTTTATTTCGAGCCATTTAAACCTTTCAGATTTAACTTGTCAATACTTCATCGCCATTTATTGATTGCTATTTCCATCAGAAATGTATTAAAATTTTCATAGTATTGTATCCAGAATATTGTAAGTTTCTTCATCAGAAAAAATAGTCTTCGTTTCCAATTCCTTTCTGCGAATATAGTGATATTTATTTTGGGCCATTTAAATCTTTCAGATTTAACTGGGCGGCACTTAATTTGCCATTTATGGGACCATTAAAAACAAAACAAAAAAGAATCGCAAACATTTATCTGATATCGCCCCCTCATTATGTTTTCTAATGAGAAAAATAAAAGTTTTCCCTCCATCGAGAAAACGAAATGGCGTGACTTAAATCACTCTACTTCTGTTAAGTTGTCCTAACAACGAAAGAAATTCTCCCCTCCTGGATGCGAAACAGTGATGACTTTTCGATAAAAAAAGGCAACATGAATAAGAATAGAAAGTAGCTTTAATGCGTCAAACACCTTGCCACTCTCTCACAGGGACCGCGAACACGATGGGGCACAAAACTGGGAAGAGTTTTTAAAACACTTCAATTATCTTTTGGGACTAATGCTTGTTTTGCGGGCAAGATTTCGAATGTCACTTTTATTACGTCATTAGGTCCTTCGTAAGATCGAAATAAACTGCTGGTGCTGAGTGGGAGTTTTTTATTGGCTCTTTAGCAAATGTGATTTGATATGGTCTTTAGTGGAACCAAATGATGACAATTATACGCAAAAGGGTTTCGCGCTGCAAATCGTTCGATGAAGTTGGAACGCTGAGATCTCGTTTCTCTTTTTTTCTTTTGCTCTCTTTCTTTCCATATAAGCGATGTAAGTAATGGTTTTATGTAAAAATTATCCAATAACAGTGGGCAAGATGCTAGGCGTCGGATTACGACCATTAGTTCATTCTGGAAGAATGTCTTTATTAAGTGTTAAATGGTAAGGCCAAATTGTTGGAGGTAAGAATTAAGTAGTGATTATTTTGGGAAATGTTTGTTTTTGTCAGCGGGTTAAAATTGGTGTTTGAAATACGCTGTAAAAATAATCACGAATATTTACGAAGTAAAATCCTCAAGTGCGTTCAATTTTTAAGAGGTTATGAGTATTTCTCGAAAATGTCTATCATTAGTTCCTGCTTTATCGCAATTTATGATGAAGCTTAACTAAGTACTTCTTTTGGAGTTATTCTTAGATCCTTCTTTTTATTTCCAATATTGTAATTTAGATTTGTTGTTAGGTTTCATTTTATATAATAATTCTGAAACACAAACGTGAACTACAAGTGCGCTCTCATACATAGATGAAAATAGTAATTTGTTTTATATATATATATATATATTCTAACATTCTGTTTATCGTTAAAAATGATAAACATCACCTTTCCTTCTAAATTAGAAAGATATATTCGCTGTATTTATCCTGTTAACAATTTAACTTTTTTTAAACAAGTATACTCCTCATGAATAAAGTACATTTTGGGGCTTGATGAGT
>JAPMOQ010032104.1:4836192-4904819 GCA_026543055.1 Argiope trifasciata
TAACTTAAAATGATAATAAAATGTTCATTTTATATTTTATCCTACATGCGTTTGCATAAACTACAAATGGAAATAATTACTGTTATATGTTTTAGATTAACAAGTATTTCGGGTAATATTCAAGTATATTATGAAATATATTTTGCTCGAAACTTTAATATAAGTCATTGTTTTCTAATGAGTTAACACTATTCTGATATGCTAAAAGATAGAAAAATCCAGAGCAGTCTAAGACAAGAACTCGCTACAGATAGATTTAAAAAAAACACCCGAGGAAAAAAGAAAGAAAGAAAAGAAGAAGAAAGCATCCCAGAGCTTCATCCTGCGCTTCTCTCTTTCTCCTGAGTGACTCGAGAGCGCATCACTCTCTGCCTCCTCATTGGCTGCCGCGGAGATAGTGAGAGGCAGGGCTTGTCACAGCGCGTGACTGGGGCTGGAGGTAATAATCGACGTCGAAGCGCAGTTAATGGCGACCTTTTTCTGTCACGCTATCTATCGCTGAAGAACCGACCAATAGCATCATTTTCCTGCTACCCCCCTCCCTTCCACATTTATCACTTTGGTATTGACCGTCGCAATAATGGAACAAATCAGATGGTTTTGCTCCGCATCTGGATGCGTACCCATGCGCCTCAATCCTTATTTCATACTTACCCGGTTACGGTTATAAGGATTGCTAAGGGGTGGTTGGATATAGGAAAAAAACGCAGCTGCGGGCACCGATCCAATAATGTATTTATTTAGTTCACCCACATCGGTCCTATTACTCAGCTATCGGCTCTTAACCCGGTCTTTTTATGGTGAGCGAATCGTGATTAGTGATAGGAGACATAGGCGGAATCATAATCTGCATTATGTAAGGAGGAAAAAAATAGCGTTATGGAAAACGGTGGGAAGTAAATTTACTTAGGAAGAAAAACTGGAAAGGGAATCCATTTTTGCTCTATCGCACGCGCCAATGGATCTCACAAATTTAATTTTGGAATTTATTGAGTATCTATTTCGTAGGAGGTTGAAAAAAATCTGAAGTGAATGTACACTGCAAGATGCTCGCAACTGTATTTTATTTTATTTTAATCGATAAACGCAGTCATTGTTGCTGCATGACTATGTCATTGTTTTAGGACATCCAACTAGGTTCAGAGAGGATTAAAAGACAAAAACAATTTTAATGCATTATGCGAGGAAATGAAATGCATTATGCGAGGGGGGTAAGCAGGACCTGACAGAATAGACCTTTTGCTGGCAATCAGATATAACTTTAAACAATAGACACAGTTATTTTTGGTGTTATTATGTCATTGTTTCAAGGTATTCAACTAGGTTCAGAGTGGATTTATTTTTAAAAAAAATTATATGATATTTTTAAATTAATATAAGGATAGAATAATGATTAAAAGCGAAATTATTTAAGTACATTCATAGCTTTTGCGAAAATAGGGTCTTTCTTTTTTGTAAATTGTAACATCAAAATAGGCCAAAAAATAGAATAGAATCGTTCTAGATACAGACAAAAAATAGAATCGTTTTAGAAATTTTTTTTTTACAGTTTTTCATTTTTTTTAAACATATGTAACGCATATTAGGATGCAAGTAACTGTTAACTAATAATTATATTCAAAGAACAAAAACAAATACTTTAGTGTTTATATGGCATATGTTTTATTAACACAAGGATAAGATGTTAAATAAAAGTTCAATTATTTAAGTATATGTATGCCTTTAGGAAAAACAAAAGGCAGGTTATAGCATTTATTTTTTTAAAAAAATGTTGTAGGTAAAAGATTATTTAAGTTTTTTAAATATTTTTCTTTGTACCATCACATGCGTAAAATTTCTTAGAGTGTGCCGACCATTACGTAATTTAAAAGAAAAAAATTTTGAGCGTAATAAATGGAATTATCTAAGAAATTTGGAATTTTTAAAAACATTTGCATTAAACAATCATAAATCTTCTTTTAGAGCATTCAATATCAAATCTATAATTCATTACATTCCGCATAATATAACGAGCACTAGTTATTAATTTCATTAATATATCTTGATTATTTTTTTAGTTATGACGATATCATGCAGTAGAATTATGAAAAAACACATCCTTCAGAAAGTGAGAAAAATTCTTAAATAAACTTTTTTTTATAGATAAGCTCCACTTACATGCCAATAATTTGTTATAATTTAGCTTCTAATTGACATAGAGACAAAATAAAGATATCATAGAAATGTATTGTGACGTCCCCCTGCCTCATTCCTGAAAAGCAGCATTTCCAGCCAGCCATGTCACACCTGTTAAAACCTTCCATTGGTGAATGCCTCCAGACTGCTGGATGGGAGGGGAGGAGGTCTGTTTATCTTCGAGTGGTTTATTGACTCGTGAGATTTATTGTTGGAAAGGGACGTATCGCACCTTCAAAGGAAAGAAATGCCAAATAGTCCCCTTTGTGAAAGAACTATCATTGACCCGTGTTACAGAGCTGTTAGTTGCTAGGACGCATCATCGATGAATATTACAAATGTCAGGCTGGCGCCACAAATGAGAGAAATTTTTGCTGAGCGATTGGCTGTTACAGCTTACGTGGACGAAGGGGAAATGAGAAGACGGAATATGGAGAGCGATAAATTGCGAGTTTTTCTTTGAAAGAAGATGAGACTTTTTGGATTGTGGACTACGTTCCATCCTGGAGAAGCCATTCTGACGTAGACCCAGTTAGTGTCTGCTGGTTTTATTTATCCGAATTGATGGGGAAATATTTCCAGATATACTTTCAACCTTCGATTGTTGTGTAAATATCATCAACTTCCAAATGGTGTAAATATAAGATATTTTAACCTAGAAAAGAACAAATTGTTCTTATGTATATATATGGCTGTAAATAAAAGAATTGTATGAAATTCTACTCTTTATTTTGATCATGATCAAAATAAATTTTTTGGTCATGATCAAGGCATTACAGTATTTATTTTTTTGAAGCTGTAAAATAAATAAATAAAATTTCAAATGCAAATTTTCATCTATGTTTTTAATGAAGTCGGATACCTTAAGATGATACATTTACAGTTACATTGCAGTAACAAATCGATGATTGAGTAATGTAAGTAGGTCACTGGCCGACATAAAATATGATAGTGCTTTTGTATATCTCTTACTTCATGAGGCTCTGTAACTACAACTATTGATAAAATAAGTAATTTTATTTCTAATTTCAGAATTATAACAACTATTGTTATTAATATTTATTTTTAAATCAAATTTTATTGAAATATCTGTTACATATAAGTAATAATAAATTGTATTAAAAATATTTTATTGCATAATACTATTTATTCTCACTTCACTGCCATTAGGAAATGGTATTAATTATTGAGTAATTGCTTGATTATATTTAATTTCTTTTATGATTAATCACTGTACTTGCATCTTTTCTTGCTTCGATCGGTTTTATAGGTAATTTCGAAAAATAAAAACACATATATATTTAAGTAGCGTTATATTTAACCTAATGCGTAATTTAACGTTCCCCAATTTTAATTAATTACCAATATAAATATTTTATATAAATGACATATTCAGTTACAAATGTGGCGAATGTACACAAAGATTGCTTGGAGAAAACAACATAAGCAATAGGTCGCATTAAATTTTTTAAAAATATTAAAAATGAGTCAAAATTCTGTGAATCAATTAAAGATTATTTTAAAACAATTGTTTAATGGTATATTTTACTTTCTGCTACTTAATTAAAGCAAAAGTGAAAATATCTGAAGGAAGAATTTTAACACTGTCAAAAGAGCGCGGAAGACAAATGTGATTTAACAGTAAAACCAGATTAATATTTCAACGAATAAAATGAAATTGATACAAATTTCTGTTTACACTGACCTTGAAAAATTGATTAAAAATCAACGGAAAAATCGATAGCATTGACATTCATGTTACCTAAAGGCTATTTTTTTAAGAAAATTTAAAAGCAGTTTTTGTGTGATGGTTATGGTAAAAAAAAAAACATATTTTTTTTTTACATCACTGCTGCAACTGCCCATCTTAAGAAGTTATAGAATTATTTTTAAAACAAAATAGTTCATTATTTCAGATGTTAATAAAGAGTGTTCAAAATATTTTTTCGATTCCGTCCAAAGGTGGAGGGGCAGGAGATATAAGATTCAAACAAAATTCATTTGTATATATACAGATTAATGCAAAAAGCTACTTATCCCACGTTAAATTATTTTACATCGTCTCATTATTTTTCAAAAAAAATAATAATAATAAGTTTTCAAAAATTTGTTGTACTCGCAATATTTTGTATGCAATGAAATATTATTTAAGAACAATTGTTCACAATTTTAATAGTTTCAATAAAATCTAATTGTTCTGTTTGTAAGTTAAAGTATTTAAAAATAATTTTATTCAACAATTTTCTTGTATAATAATGAATATAGACTAAAAAAAAGATTATAAGAGCTATTACTGCTCTTTCTTGAACTTCATATTTTAACTATATTAGTATCTGAATATAATTTTATATAAATATAAATTTTTGATTTTATCAAATATTCTGAGAGTTTATTCTAGTACTTTAATATATCCTTATTTTTCTTCATCTTCTTATCGAAAAGGAAGTTGTCGAATGATTGGAAAATTCTGGTTCAGATTCGATTTTATTATTTTATCAAATCTATTACTTTGTTAAAATTTAGGTTTAAACTAAAATTTACCTCACCCAGATAGATTTTACTTCCCTTCCGGAATTTCCTATGTGAATGTAAAAATAATTAACATTGAATAAAGTATCATTTAACAAACACAAATCAAAATAGGTGATTTTCCCCGCATTTTTTAAAAAAAATTTAAATTCTGTATCAAAATTGATTATATTTTATCATGAACGATGATTTGAAATATAATCGAAATTTATATTTCGTTCGAGTATTCACTTCTTACAATTCTGTCATTTAACATTAATTAGTTTCTCTTTTATTTGGAAAATATTGTAATTGTCAGAAATTTTTAATAATTTTCTTAATTTAGACTCCCGAGTTAAAAATTCATTTAATTTAAGATTACATATTTATCTGTTAACATTTTTGGAGCAAAATAAAGTATTCAGCGAGCTGAAATTAAGAAATTTTACATAGACATTGTAGTTTTGTACGAACAGAATGATAATCACATGTACAATTTAAGCATTTGCGTTTCTTTAAATAAACGTTTTCCTCCATTTGCAGTAATAATTTTTTTAATTGATGTAAATTATTATTTATTTAAGTCTTCATTAATATACAAGGTATTCCAGAATTCATAGGTTTTTAAAAATATGTAAAATACATACAAAAAAAAACATTGAAAAGCGAGTGATGAAAGACCAAGAAATTCTGAAGAAATGAAAAAAGAAGAGCTCTGTATTTACGTATTATTTTTATAGAATGCAATATAGAATTTTATATACATTATTATAGCTTATATAAAGTCGAATTTTAGAAGAGAAAAATATTAAATAGTTATGGGGATTTACTTAATTTCCATTATCAAATCATTTGCAAAACAATTGTATTGAACTTGAAGGGCATCAAAAGCTTAAAATGATTATTTATTAGAAAATTGCATGTTAGATGGATTTATACTTCTGTCACAATATATATTCATATTATGCACAGGACGGCGAATTGCAACGGCATAAAAATTATTATGAACCCTCACCGGAAAGAACAAAACCCTGTCACAAAATTTTTCCTCGTTTATACCTACATGCCAAGATACAGAGGAGAATGGTTCCGGTCTCAGCATTTCTTGTTATTTTGGGAATGCAATTTTCATTTCCACCCTCATATTGGTGAAAATAATAATAATAATAATGGTTTTAATAATAATAATAATACTCTATCTTTATATGCCAATTACTTACCTTTAAAATCCTCCCATAACTTCAAGTACACCCTGTATGTGTGTGTGTGTGCGTGCGTGCGTGTGTTTTTGCGTGAGTGTGGCTAAAGTAGGAAAATTAGAGAAAAAAAACCCCAGTAAAACTGACACAAAAAATCTCCTGGTTATACTAGTCTGCGATTAAAAACGTGGAATAATTAGAGATTTTTATATTTATTTATTATGGATAAAAATTAATTATATCATATACAGTTTTATTACAAATGATGTTTCAAGTGAAAATATTATATATTCATCAGCAGTAAATTTATTAAAGTTGTTTATAGATTTCAGAGGAAACGTTTCTGTAATTCCGTATATAAGTTTCACCCGAGAAGGATTTAACCATTAAAAGTTTTATCCATATCATTAAACTTTAATTTAAACGCAGCAATAAATTCATAGAAAACAAATTGTAATTAAGTCATTATCTGTTCTTGCATTGTTGCCCTGCGATGCTTTGAAAGGAGAAAAAAAAATACTATATTGATTTGTAATTTTTTTCAGTAACATATTCATTTCTTTAAATCATAATGGATGTACGAAATTAATGAAAAGCATGTAGTTATTATGTTTTAAAACAAAAAAAATCAAAATATTTTAATTTCACTATCATAAAATATACAATTTTCTTGTGAAAAAGTTTAGATGATAGAAAAAAAAGGTACATTTTGCAGATTGAAATGAAAGCAATATAAAATAAAGTTATCGAAATGAAATCAATTTACAAAATGTATTAGGATCGTAGGCATGTGTGAAAATATTTCTGAAAATATTTTTGGAAAGCATACAAATCTAGAAATATCAATGGCTATTTCCCCAAAAGTTGATTTGGATACATTTAGAGTATGTTTTGTAGGCCTTTAGAGGAATTCAGTGTATTTGATGGCAATAAGTGTTATCATGTTTTTTACAGCACATTCACTCTCGACATATATTTCCAACGTCGAGGAAGAAACATTCCCAATGTTTTTTTATTGCAAAAATACTGGCGATTTATTCTAGCTTTAAATTAAAACATTTTCTTCCCGAGAGAAATTGGCTTCATTCCCGATAACAATACTAATGAGGACCGAAACAGTGGAATGAATAAACACACATGAAATAAAAATGGGAATGTTTGCGATGAAAATATCATTTAAAACTACACGTGAAAAAGCTCCACAGTGCATAAAATTACCTCCGGGATGCGGAAAGATGTGAAAACGTAAGGGGGCGGTCATCCCCGTGAGGAAAGAGAGACCGTCCCAGCATGTGATTCATAGACACCTGGATTCACAGTTACGGTTAGATGATTGGTTATTAGCTCCTTTATGTGCAACTCGCAATTTCGCATTTATCTCGGGGAAGAAGACCCCGGGATGGCTTCGGGACAATGACGTTTTTTAGAATGATGTATTTTTACGCGGGTTTCAGTTGATGGCTTTTTATATTGGAAGTGCGTTGGCGTAGTTTCAGTTTGATTTATTTTGATAGAGTATTATTCTCTGAATGAAAAAAAAAAAATGATGTCTGTAAAAGTTCATTATTCGGAATGAATAAAAGCGATGGCCGATTCTTACGGTTACGCTTTATAAATGATGCGATTTAATGAAAATGAAAAGATTTTATTTAATCAGAAATGTAATTTTTACAGCAAAACACTGACTGATTGTTTTGTCAGTAACGTTGGTTGATAGAGGTGCGCCTTTACGAAAAAATATAATTAACAGTGAGATATCGTATTATAATTATATTTTAGAATTGATTTGCCTGTGTTTTATAAGGATTGATTCTCTTTCGTTTTAAAAATGTATATTTTCGTTTGATTTTTTAAACCAATTTTTTTAAACCACTCCAAATAAATAAATAAAAATCATTTGAAAATGTCACAATAGGCATAAATTCAATAAAAAAAATTGCAAAATATATTACCTTTTTTCAAGAGAATTAACGTATTGAAAAGATTTAAAAAATTATGCAACTCATGCAAGAATAGTTATTATGCGGTAATATGCTAAAAAGTTATTAAAGAGCAAATATTGACAAATTTTTTATTGGTAATATAAAAAAATTGAAATTTTTTTTTTAGTCAATTATTGGTGTTTAAAAGTTATTTTCAAGCCAAATTTGACACAGTAGTGTTCGCTTTATGTTATCGAAAATCTCTGATCCCGTTCCAATGCTTTCAAATAATTTTTTTTTAATATGTTCACTTTCTGTTTCATGATATTACTTTAGTAGATTTGAAGTCAGTCAACCGGTGTTTAATGACTGACGTTTGTAGAATAGCTTACTCTACATATTAAGGAAAGCCTGGGAGTAATTTTTCTCTTGCGATGAGGTACATATTCTTTTGTCTTAATTTAAATAATCTGGATTGATTTAAATCAATAGCTCTGGTCCAGTTTGAACAATTGATAACCATTATTGCAAGCGACACATTACAAAAACAAAATATATAAGAATAATTATAGAATTAAAGACAAAATTGAAATTTTCACCTCATAGAAAAGTTTATCTATAATTATACAATGCAATAACGCAATGCCGGTGAAACTTTTATAGCCTCTTTGTGAAATCTATGATGCTGAAAATTCTCTCGAACGAACGCTAAAAATAAGTCAAACACTTGATATTACAGAATCTTCAAGAAATTTTTAAAAAAATAATACAAGTACGGGCAATTTATTAATAAGCTGTTTAGGAATAAATATCGATATGCAAGAATTAGCAAATTTTTAATCGTTTTTTAAATTAAATAAACATAAACCTGAGCTATTTATGAAAACGACTTTTCCTTTGAAATAGTAAATGTAGTTAATTTTATAAAATTCAGCTATAGTTATTAATCAGTAGATGTTATCCAAATTCCTAAGTTCCGAATTGATCACATTTAAGCATCAGCTATAATGTCTCTATACCGAACGGTTTGCGATGCTGAGCGTTTGAGTGGTTTGTTCAGCATGATCAAACTTACTGATATATTAAAAATTACTTTATAAAAAGCACAAATTTTTAAATTTGACTATCGAAATCAGATTCTGAAAAAATTAAATAACTTTTCCAAAGAAAAGCCGGCAGAAGAAACTTCTTATAATTCCATAAGCAACTACTTTATCTTAAGAAATCACAGGAGCAAATGCTTTAAATCTTTGCAAGAAAAACTATAAAGCAGTAATAAAAATATATCACCATAATTTTTTATATTATTAAAGTGAGTGATGTTCTTTTTTGTGCATCGTTAGTTTGTATTTCATTTGTCTTTCCCGAAGAACTTCGCACAGTATTTTGTCAATTCAGTTTATGAATCACAGCGTAGTTAAGACTAATAAAACAAAAATATTACTGTTTAGAAGATTTTTGATTTTGAAAACTTTCATACAAAATATTATGTATTTTTATCTTGAAAACTTGCATTTGCAATATGGACTCCATTCCAAAAATATTACAACTGTAAGATTCCAAAAAAATATTGTTTGATTCTGCATAACCAAAGAGAATTTTTCTTAAACATAATTTTTTAATGGTATTAGCAATCGCTTAATTTTTGAAGAATTTTATTTAATAAAGTTTAAATTTAATAGAAAATATGCATAAAAATCAGATTCAATTATTTATTCTATTGAAAAAAATCGCTTTGTTTTCAAACTTTCATTTTGGCTTCTAAAAAATATTATTTTATATACAAATGAATTTTTTTTATATAAAATTACCTTTTCTCTTTTATGTATATTACAAGTAAATAGTAAGTACCTCTTACTACCTAATTAAAAATGATTTCCTTCATCTAATGCGTATCTTTTTGTCGTGAAGTTTTGATCGTGAAAAGTAACAAGGGAGGGTATAAATAGAAATATAAAAAGCAATCATTAGATTCAAAAACTAATTAACCTTAAAATTGATCATTTTTCAAAATCTGGCATTCTAATTATAAAGCATTTACTAAATAAAAATTTCTTTTAAAAAAACTTTATTCAATTTTTTATGTCAGTTAGTGCTAAAATATTTTTGGTTATTTAAATTATTTGTTTGTTAAATTTTTGTCATTGTGGAGAAATAGGATTGATTGGAATTAAACCGAAAATTTACTTTTGTGAACAAAACTAACATTTATTCTTCCGAATAACATCAATTTATTTTATTAATGAGCTAAGATTTTATATAAAAAAATTATACATGATTATTTTTTATTTCACTCCATAATCAAAGATATAATATATAGTTTTCGTTCTCTTTCGTTATTTGATAAAATAAATTATACTGCAAAGAGAAGATCTTGTGCTGTTTTGAACAACTTCTCGTTTAATAGTATGGCCTCAAAGTTTGTTGTAGAAATATTGATAACTGATATTTTTAAACCTTTTGAGCCTAATGGGCATATAAGTCCAGTCGTCCAAATTTCATTCACTATTGCGTAAATAAATCTTACTTTTACATGGGTTATCATAGAAACAACTAATTTTACATGGAATTTAAAATTTTAAATATGCAAAAGTTGGGTTGAAAGGGTTCAAAACAAGTGTCCATGTACCTAATTTCATTTATCTAGTAACATGTTTTTAGAATCTTCACACTCTCTTTTATATGGATAAATAGATCCTCAGCCAGTAGATCTATTTAATATAAAATTTGATTTTGATCTCCTTTTGTATCAATAAAATCATGCAACAATCTTTCTCAATTTAACTTATTAAATTTTTAAGTTATTATGTTTATATGCATACAGAGATATAACTATGAATAAATTTCATTCAAAATTTTACAATCTAAAATTTTGGAGCAAATATTGCATATCAAATTTTATTTATCCTACTTGTTGTGTTTTTGAACTATCATTTTCACAAACAAAGATATAAGCAAGCACAAAACTCTAGTTTTTATTTCTTTGTTGTTTTTCTTTTTTCACAGTTGAGTTTTAAAAGCAGAAACAAAAGAATGATAAATCCTAAACTTATATTATATTTCACCGAAATATAGAATAAAGTTCGGCACTTTGTTTTATATTAGCTAATCAACATTATTTTGAAGATTTTTAAATTGATAAATTGATATTACCTGTGATGTGAAATATTTTTATACACTAATCAGTATTGTTTATAGGGCTTAATTCAGTAGTAATGGAACTACTGGTTGAAATTAAAAAAATGCAGTAGTCAAAGAGACTCTCAGCCAATTAGGTTTAACTATTAAATTTATAGAATATTTGGGAGACAGTTCTGGAACTTTGATATCAGAAACACGTGATCGTTTGCCAGCAGAAAAATAATGATAGGAGATAGATCGGTCGAAAGATATAGGTATGTGCGACTATCCGTCAAAAAACTGGACAGTGGTCGACTCCAAGTGCTTTTATTAGTAGAGTTTTCCTAATGACGTCAGCATCCGTCATATCCTTCTAAACAGGTGGGGATTTTCACTAGGTAAAATTCCCGACAGATCTCCCGGCTTCCCATTGATGAAGTCGTCTGAGGGGTGGACGTAAATTATTCTCCTGGAGGGAGAAAGGGAGAATATTTGAATGTTTGGTTCAAATTACTTTTCGTTTACATGATTTACATGCAAGCCATTTTTTTCTTCATTTAGTCAATTAAGGATTATACTTTTCTACATGGGAATTATATAAATACAGATATTTCATGGGGAAAAAAGGTGATTAAAGGTTGAATATAGAGCTGTTTTCTCAATTTTTTGAATTTTTTTCGTACGAGGTATAAACAACCATTTTGTTTCATATATCTTTTAATGTCTAGACTTTAAATTATCATATGACATTATAAAGTGTTCATTGATTATAAAATGTTGTTTATTGATAAACAACGGATACACCATTTTTTCCCTCCCGAACAGAAATACTTCTTTTCCTTATAAAAGAACATTTTAAAAGTCATGAAATTAGTATACAATTTTTATTGATAATAAAGATAGAGAAAGTTTAACCTTGCAGTCGATTAAAATAAGGTGCAAGAAAACTGAAACTTGAAACGAATTCCTTTAGCATTTTTATTATTACGTCATTCTCTATAAAATAAAATTTGTCAAATTAAAAGGTGGGCATAAAATTGTTGAACTGTTCAATAAATAAAATATTAATGAAAGCATTATCAGTAAATAAAAAGAAATTAAAAAAATATCTGAATCTTACATAAGACCCAAAAATAAAATTTTTATCATCTTTTTGTAGACATTTAATCAAATGTAGGAATGAAATTTAACTATCTTGAATTGAATGAAAAGATCGATACAGAATTATTATTGTGAGCTTTTGATCTTTAAAAGGTTTAGTTTCAAATTTTTTTAAATCAAACTAATTCTAATAAGTATTTATTCAATGTTTCATGAAGGACACAATTGCTCTTTTGTAAAATTAATAGAATTTAATAACAATTTTTTAATAAATCGTAAATTCTTAGTTTCAAAAACTCTTATCGGCTCTTTTTTTTAAAGGATTTAAATATAAAATAAAAGAGTGCTGAAAGAACCATCAAGAGACCTGTTTAACTGCTTATAATTTACTATTCACTTTTTTTTTCACATTTATTGACTCATATATTCACCACGATTTTCTTTCATATAAATGCAAGAAAATATTTTTTAAACATGTAATATGCCAATTATATGCATTTCCTTCCATTAAAAAACAAACAAAAATCATTTGAAAAATTTATAATATAAAAGGAAACTGCAATTTTTTATAATATAAATGCTTTTAAAAGCAAATTAACACAGTCAGACTTTAAAATAGAATAAAGAAATATTTTTTAAAAACATTTTCTTTAATAAACCAAAATTATTAATCCTACAGAAAAAAAAATGATGAAACTAGAATAAATGAAATATAATCCTAACTTGCTTTTATTTTGGTTGGTTAAAAACAAGCATTTACTTTTAGTCGCTCAGAAATTGGTAGAAAAAAAAAAGACCAAAACATATCGATTCCTCAAGGCTTATCAAAGAGCAATAGTTATCACGATCCACCTATATAAGAAAAAGCTTTTTTTTTCTAGAGGCTATATATATAGATATATAAAACATCGAGTCTCTCAAACAGTTTTTGCCCTCTCCAACACAAGTTCGCTGATCCAGCCGCAAGCTGAAATAAATAAATAAAATAAAAATCTCCCATCCTCCAATACTTCTTACTACCTGCGATAGCTACCACTTCTACGCAAAAAGGGGAAGGGGGAAAAACCACAAAAACAAATTATCTTACCGATAAAGACCACTATTGCTCCTGATCAGAGGGGTGGACAAAAAATCAAAGGGGAGGGTCCATGGTTATTGACGCACCCCCCAATCGACAAGATGATTGGCTCTGCCGCCGTCGAATAGCAGTTCGTAGCCCGAAGTCCACGTGCATTTCAAAAGGTAAAGCGCACCTTGTTCGCTCGGAGCTCCAATCTATTTTTGTGCGCAGATGAGAGGAGAGCTTCTTTCGAATCTATCTGATAGGTTTTGTTTTGACGGTTTATAGTTAGCCATCAACACTGAATATTGACATCACCTTGCATCGATTAACTGGGTAGGCAATTCGATTGTATAATTGATATTCATCTACTGATATTGCAAAATAGAAACTGTGTCATTTGAGATAATTGAAGGCAAATTATATTTAACTTTTGAGTTTTGTTCCTGTTAAGTTTTGAAGCTGGCAATCATTAGTTCTATTGAAGAACATTTGTATTAAAAAGTAGAGTCATCTCTCTCCAAGTTTGTCAATATTTGAAAGGTAAAAATGAAAAAATTAAACTATTAATATTTATGACATTTCTGATATGACTTGGAAAAGCAATTTTCAATCTAGTAGCCATCAACAAAATTCAGAGACTATCATCTTGATTAAAGAAATGACTTTTCAAATTTTTGTATAAATAATTAATTATTCAGAATAATATAAATATTGAATTGCTCCGACAACAAAATTTTGAAATGACAGCTCCAACTACATCAACACGACTATCAGCTTAAAACCGTTAGAACGCCGAAAGCATTTGCTATCAGGACATTTAGTCTGCTTATACTGCAGCCACAAATTTATTCTTAGTTTGTTTCCGCTTGCCATGACCTTCATAAGAGCGACATCTGACTAAATCACAATGTCAAGCGTGAAGATTGACGACCACAATTCGAAATCTCCCTCACTACCCGCGTCTCCTGACAGTCGGGACCCTTCAGAACACCAACCAACTGTTGTATCTTCAAGTAAAGTTCCACCCATGGGTCTGATGTCAGAAGAAGCTAAACCAAGGCTGTCAGCTTTTACCCCTGTATCAGCAGGGCATCAAATACCAGGTCTGCCTGGCTTGACACCGTCTCTTGTTGGACTGTCCGAATATCTGAACTCTAGAATGCTACCATTCGCCAAATTTGCCGACTTGGCAGCTAAAAGCCAAGCAGAAAGCTCTACCCTACTAGCCAGTAGATCATCCGTAGTTAGTGGTTCAAGCACTGATGGAGCGTCAGCAACTCCCGACAGTTTCCCACCTGTTTTCCGTCCCATGTTCCCACCTGGGGGACTCTTTCCAGGGGCAGACACGGCACTTATCTACAGAGGTCTTGGAGAATTCCCTCTAGCTCCCACTGGTCTTCCTGCGTTTTGTAAGATCATTTGTTTAAATTCTTTCTTATTATCTTAAATTATTGAATTGTTTAAAAAAATGAACCGTAAAGATTTTTTTAAAAAAAAACGTCAATCAGAAAACTAAATTTTTTTTTTTTGCTTCTGTTAAAAATATATTTATTTTTTAGCAATTTGCTTAATCGTTATAATTATGTTACCGAAATATTTTAAAGAAAAAACAAGAACAAAAATGTTACATCTCTTACAGACGATATAAATATCTTCCACAAGAAATATAATTAAAAAAAATTAGGATGTATTTATTGTCTGAGCAAATTTATGCTTCAAAAAAATCCATAAGATTGTTAAGCACTTCATAGTTCTTTATAATTCTTAACAAGTATTATGATTATTAAATATGGCATTTAAATGTAAGGAAATAGTTATCTTCCTTAAAACTTCTTAACTACCATTTATGAATAAATCTGTTAATTGGTAAATACTGTGGTTACAGATAAATTTTGAAATAGTTGATTTTTGCTTTAAAATGACAATTCTTCCTGTAAAACTGTCACAATGACCATTAAATTTATTCAATTTTATTATTAAATGATATATCCTATTTTGCACAATTATTCTGATTCTAATAAAAATGTAAGGAACTTGAAAAGTCTTAAGCTTTATTATGACTAAACTCCTTAATTCTTATTATAAATAATAAGATTTAAGAAGTTTATTCAATTATTATTTTGAATTAGATAATTAATATAAATATATCTTAATGACGTAGAAAAAGCTAATCAATTTTTTTTATTAAAAGATATAAAGTTAGAGAAGATAAAAATTTTGTGGTGTGTGTATGAGTGTGCGTTTTTCTGTTATTTGTTGCGATGTTTAGAGATAGAGAAAAAAGAATCTGATTTTCTAATTTGATCTTCAATACTGATTGAATAAATTTATATACTTCGCCGTCTCAGAGAACAAGTATGAATAAATTAATATACTTCGCCGTCTCAGAGAACAAGTATGCTTCTTGTAGTCAATGACCTGTTTATAACCTATAAAAGTAAAGTTATGATAATTGACAAAACAATTTATACGTTTTAAAACTAAAAAAAATATTTTACCTATTAATTTCATCTATATTATAAATTCACTAAAATGTCTTAGACAAATAATCAATTTTTAAAAATGAATTCTATTGGTTGACTATCTTAGGCTTCTATTTTTTTTTCCTTTTGTAGTACAATATAATGATTCTCATTTGTTATTTTTATCCAAATACAAAAAAGATCAAGTTGCAAGTCTTATATATGCTCAAAATTTTTTGTGCAATATATATTCAAAAATAAATGTAAAGAAAAAATTCAAAATGCATTTCAACATCCATATTATATACATAATCTTATAAGCAAGTGATACGGTTACTTGCTTTTTTATTGAAAAAATTTAATTATTTATGAAATTGAGAATTTTTTAAAAACAAAATTAATCAGATTTCTAATGGAAAAAATGGCCATTTGATGAAAAAGGTAATGTCAAATAAAATTAATAGATAAAGAGTATTAAATAATGTGCGACAATAATGCATGTTCATTTGCAAAATTTCAAAATAAAATCTAAAACAAATTTCTAAAAGCAGCAATTTTTTTCTTGGTTTTTTAAAGATAAAAACATGTTTATAAAGTAAATTTTTTTTTCAATATTAAGTAACACCTATTTCGTATTATAAGTTAGAGTACTTTTGCTTTTTTATGTACTTTTTAAAGGCACTGCTTAAGCGTTGGATTGAAAAGAAACACCTTAAACTTTTGAATGGCACTGGTGCTAACAGAAATAATTGCAGAAAAAAAAGAAACCTTAAATAAATCAGATTTTTTTAAGTCTTCTTCAAAAATTTATTTCGGCCTTACAGCCTCCCCCTCCCCCAGACAAGCAATGAAATCTTTTGTTCTCTCACCGTATATTTAAAAGTGTCTTTTTTTCTGTTAATTTAATTCAGCAAAAGAGATTAAAACTATTAATAACTAAATTTAAAGTAATAACGCTTGACTATTTAGTTATACAATTCTGGAATTTAATTTAAATAATCTGAAAAATCAAAAATATATAAGATGCACAGATATTTTTCTTTCTGATTTTTCTGCTTTTTAGAACTCAATATAATCTGCTTAATTGAAGTATTTTTGATAATATTGTAGGGAAGTACTTTGATGTATTGTAGGGAAGTGCAAGATAAAATAAAAATTAAGAATATATTTGTAATAATGAAACCATTGCATATCAAATAGTTTATTATTTACTAGAAACCTTACTTTCTCCAATATTCTTTCATCTCAAGTTGACCATCGACCATTTAATTCCATGATTTAGTCTTGTAATCAGAATTATCTATCTAAACCAGAGTTTCCCAAACTTTTTTGTGTCGTAGACCCCTTGCCATGTTTTTCCGTATTGAATAGACCCCTTACTTACCTGATATTGATTTCCTGCAAATTTCTAACTGTAGTGAAGTTTACTGTTGAAAACTTAAAGTAAAAAAAACACATGTTAATTTATACATTTATTAATTGAATTTAAATTTATACTATTCAAAATAAAATTTCGTACCTGTAATGTAAAATCTATGTAACATGAAATAAACATAAAATAAACTAACATAAGCAAAAAGTCAATATTTTTAATGAGAAGGATGGGCCTGATGCTTACACAATTTTATAAACATATATAATTTTTTTTTTACTTCATATGTACTTTTATGAATAATGTAAATGTTTTGATATTATAAGATAGTATGATGTGAGTAAATAGGTATTATCAGTGTATGTGTTGAGATTTACTATCGTGGATCCCCATTTTCATTTCATGGACCCCCAAATTTTTTTTTCGCTGACGTAGACCCCTTGCAGGTTGTCATAGACCCCTAGGGGTCGATATAGACCACTTTGGGAATCACTGATCTAAACGAATGACTCGTTAAATGTAGTAGAGAATGGATCATTTAAATGGATAGTAAGAGTTAAATGATCAAACAGTAGGTGTGGATCAGAAATATTCAAACGGTAACTAATATATTAGCCAAAATTTTACAACTCAGTTTTTACCACTGAGTTGTTAGAACTTTACAAAAAATAATATCTTAATGATATCTGATGAAAATAATATTTCGTCATGTTGTAATAATCTTAAGCGATGTTGGTAGACAATAACGCTGGTAATAGTATAAAGGCGAGCGATTGCCTCTATTTTCTTTTGACTATTGAAGGGTAAGAATATATCGTAAAAAATGTAATCTTAATTAAATATATATTTACCCTCATTAAAAGGTGTAATTATTTTACTTTTTGAATTTTTTATGGAATCACTTTATTTTCTCGTTTATGAAGTATATAAAGAGTATTATGATAATCAAAATATGAGTTCTCGAAATTGTGATGATTCGGCACTCTTCAAACTTACTTGAGTAGGAAAAGAATCGTTCTTGGTATCGAACTATCTGTCTGTAAACATGAAAACTCAAAAGTACTTTGAATGAATATAATATATTTGATTAAAGTATAGGAATGTATTCGCCCTAAATAGGGATGTAGGTATTAGTACATGAATTCTAGATAAAATTTACAAATTTTTATCAAAGTTTGAACAAAATCGCTTAAGAGGAAATCTGTCAGCTAGATTGTTCAAATGTATGTTAATAAGAATAGCAACAAAGGAAGAGAGCTAAATGGATAATTTTGATATGCAGTTTTAGCATCCTTAACAAACTTTAAATGACATCTATTAAAAAGTTAATCGTCTGTCGGTGTGTGCTTTATCTAGAAGTAATAATTCAATAACACATTGAGTTAAATAATTAAAATCTATTATGTTATCTTGTGAAAATAATTATAATTCTGTATTAAATTCTAATATCGGCCGTCGGAAATTTAAAAAAAAGCATTATTCTGATACTTTTGTATTAAATGCATCCTCCAGATTATAAGAAAACATAAATAAGTATCAAATATGACATAAGAAATTACGATCAACTAATGTAGATATCTGTTACATTTTAAACTAAATCACTTGAAGTTTGTCTGTCTAGCTGTTCGAGTATAAGTGAATTTGATAGCTACAAAATGCAAAGAATTAGATAGATAAAATTTGATTCATGGGTTTATCTCTAAACTATAGATTCTTATAAAAAATTAAAGAAATCTATTAGGCAGTTTACAGACTATCGCATTCATATAAACTCAATAATTAAAAAAAGCAAGGAATTAAATCAACTTAATCCAGGTTGTAAATTTGTGATTGTAGTTCTGCATCAAATTTTCGTTTTAAAGGGTCACATAAAGAAGGTCAAAATAATATTTGCACAGTAAATTCAATAAAAATCCTAGATTGAAGCTGAAAAAAATATTTCATTTCCTAGATTTTTTCTCGTATGATAGCGCTTGAAATTCCTACTTAGGGATGATTCAAATATTACAGGCAATATCATCATCATCAAAACTAGAAGAAGAAGGCAATATCATTATCATAATGAAAACTCCTAATGTGTTTCTAATCATTGTTCCCTTTAGATTTTCAGGTGTAAATATCTAGTAGAGCAACTTTTAACCAAAAAATTTTATTGTTTGAAGAGCGTGAATTCATTTCCAGTAAGAGAAAATTAATTATTAAACTTACTTTAAACCGATTAAGAATTTGTTTTAACTGCTTACTTAACCCGTAAATGATTTTAAAATTTAAAAAAATCTTAAAATATTTGGAGTAGCATTATTCTAAATGATTGTAACGTAAAACTACTAATTATTTTTCTTTGTAATATCTTGGAACATTTTTTTAAATTTAAACACCATCTCAGCATTTTATTTGCAATTATTAGACACATTAAACTGAGATAATTTGCTAGTATTTCAAATAACCAATTCTTCTATGCAATTTATTAATTTCATGACATATAACATTTTGGAAAAGTACTTTTACTCTCCATTGGGCATTTTCTGGTCAATGTAATTGGTGAGTTAAATAATCCCCAAATTTTCAGTTGAGTGCCCATATATGAAATTTCATCTGACGCGAGAATGAGAAAGTGATATATCATCCAAAAATTTAAAGTATATGAAGATGCTTTAATAACTTAACTACTTCATTCTCTGTTCTTTTGCAGTTATGTTTTCCATTACATCTAAATTATTTTGAAGCTTAGTTTGTAATGTGTTTCCGTAAATAATAAAAGAAAATGAAGATATTTTTAGGATCTAAATAATATTTTGCTTTATGTATTCATCGCATTATTGTAATTAATGAATAGTAAAAATTATGATATGAAAAAAATTATTATATTGATTTGAAACTAAAAACTCCATAACTTCAAGAATTTCTTGTTCACATTACAGGGAGTGTGCATTCGGACGTTACAGCCTGATTTTAATAAACTAAATTTTGTTACTCTTAAGAGATTGAACATTTAATAATTAATGCTATAGTTAACAGATAAGGAGAAAAATCATAATTTATAAAACAGTTTGTTTTTGCCCTTTTTACGATTTTTTTCTCATGCGGCAACAGAAAATACTAATTATTTTACCAATATTTTTCATCGTATTAATCACCAAATGGTAACTTTTCTGCATCGCATCAAAAAGTTTTTGAAAAAAAATCTTACCTTGAGATAAATTGAAATTCTATGCACCTTTAAGATCAAAATGGAATTCAATATATCATGCTATTCTCATTTTAAATAAGTAAATATGTCTCTTTCTCTTTCATTGTAAATTAAACTACGTTCCAACGTATTAGTTACTTTTATCCCTAATATAACAATAAGGAGATTTACCTAATTGAATGTATTGATAATATCGCCAAACGTTTAAAGCAGTTAATACAAATTATTCTAGGGTTTAATATTTTAATACGATTTTAAAATTTTCAAACCTATCAACAAAAATTTTATTCGGAAAAATTCCATCCTTTTTTTTTTCTTCTCCATATGCTAAGTATAGAGAAAATATTGTAATTGTCAAACAATTATCAGATTTAAAATAATGTTTCAGATATCAATGAAGCCTAAAAACCAATTTTAGAAATTATATTTGCATGGCTGTCTGTCTGAGAATACAGTAACAGAACATAAAAATCTTAAGTTAAACTAATCAACTTTATTTAATGTATGAACTTATCACCGAATTTAATGAGTTTTTTTTGCGATTTTATATATTTCTATTATACTTTAAAAGAATTCTTTTCAGAAAAATTTGTTCATCTGGTTATTCGAGTGCAAGCGAACTTTATAACTACAAAATATAAAAGTTAGATTGATGAAATTTCATACACAGATTTATCTTTTAAAATGAAAAGTTTTACTATATTTTATACCGAATGTGTCAATACCTTATCGGCTGTTGGTATGCAATTTCGTATGCAAGGAACTAACGCAATAACTCATATTTGCAATGATTTAAATCAATAAAATTCGGTATGGGATGTTAAAACTGCAAATAATTTTGTATCAAATTACGGTGATAATCGATAAAAAAAAGATATTAATATAAATATTCGGGCAATAAATTCAATAAAATGTTAAACCGAATCAAGAAAAATCTGTAGATCTTAACTATAGCTCTATTATATCGTATAGGATTCTGGCGATCTCCTTCAAGGTCGAAAATCTTATGTGGAGGGAAAGGAATAGGATCTTTATCAAAGAATGTGAGAGGAAATTTCGGGTATATCACTCTCGTTTATTGTTAATGTATTTTAGAACAGTGGTACAGATTTTTTTTTCAAAATGAAATTTTTTTGTTAATAGCGATGATATAACTTGTGTGTAAGAAATGAGCTAATAAATGAAATTACACTGCAAGTGTTTGGTTTGTACCTTAAATTACACAATAAAATTTAACAACAAATAGTATCATAGTTCAGTTTACTTAAAAAGTCTGATATCTATAAAGGAACACTATTTAAAACTTTTTCTGAATGCTTAACACTTTCAACGCTGTCAACGAGATATTTCGCTTTTCAGATACTTCCAATTGCAGGTTTCTGTGGGCTAAAATTTATCTCTTATACCAGTTTAGATAAAGGTATTCTTCAGATATGAAGTTCTTCATAAAAATATTTACATACATTATTCAGTTAGAAAGTTCAACCTATCTAAATTGGGATAAGAGATAAATTTTAGCTCACAGAAATCTGCAATTGGGAATATTTGAAAGATGAGATATCTCGTCCGTGGCGTTGAAAGTGTTAAAAAAGTTTTTTTTTTCATTATTCATCAAAATTTTTGAATCCATTTTCCATTTCATTTTGAATGCATATTAGCTACAGTTTCCATATTTTTTCCTTAATTTTGATTTGTTTAAATAAGAGAAATGTCAAAAAATTATCTTAAAGTTAACATTATATAAAAATAATCAAATTCATTTAGAAAAATGTAAGAATGTTTAAATGCAAAAAGTATTCTACATTATTTGATCATAATCGAAATGAAAAAAATTTGTTAATAAGGTTAATTTTTTTTATTCAAGTACTTTTTATGCTGAATTGTTATAATAAAAATGCATTCAATTATTAATATGGAGTTAATTTTACAGAATTAACTATTAAAATGTTTACACATTGTGCCTTCTTATTTTTTTGGAATCATAACAATGAAGCTTATTGAAATTTTTAATTTATTTGCGTGATGACATAATAATCAGAATAAATAACCTATAGTTTAAAAAATAAATCGGACAAATAACACGAATTGCACTCAAATTTGAAGATATAAAGTTGTTCTGATCAGACAAAAAATGCATAAATCAGTTAATTAACTATGTTTCAGAAATTAAAAGGCTTCATTATTCTAGTTCATTGCAATCATTTCTTATATTGCAAATTCTTAATAATTTTTTTCAAATAATTTTTTTACTCATCTTATGCTTATTAATCACCTTCAAATAATTCCATTCAAATACAATAGATATATGATATTCGGAAAATCTGTTAATATGTTAGAATTGGATTCGGTTATTCCTCTGAAAGTTATGCTTTAGAAATTCTCTTTATTCCTACAACTGTTAAATCTTTCGGAACGGTTTTTTTTTATTTCCAATATTCTAAACTATATAATAGTAAATTTAACTTATTTTTACACAATTAAAATTAAATATTTAAAGGAATTCAGCAAAACTATAATAATTTTAAATTATAAATTTATTATATGATTTTTAATTATAAACTTAATATATCATATATATTTTATTATTTGTATTTTGGTATAAATTAGTGTGTTTTATAATTTTGACTTTTGAATGAAGTTAATATGCATTTCACAGAATTTTTTCGATTATATGAAGCTGAATTTCAGAAATATCTATTTCCTAACAAAAAAATTCTTAAAAGTTTTGTTCTTATAAAAATTGTTCTTAAAAATTAGAAATTTTGAAATTTCATGTAACCTTCTGGAAATTCAGCAAGTTTAATTTGATATTCAAACTTTGTATTGTATTCATATTGTTTTAGTTGGTCCATGAATCAAAATCTTGCTGCTCCTCGAAATTTAATTTTAATTTCAATTATATTAATTTTATAACTATTGTTGTCAATGTTATTCCAATCAAATGTATATATGATGTAATAAAATAAATCAACGGTTATATTTTATTAGGGGTCTAAAATGATAAAAATTTACAACCGAATACAAAAGAAATTGAATATTTTCATGGGAAAAAATTTTCATCCTAAATTCATTTAAGACGGCATTTTTTTTTTTTTTGTGGGGAGGGAGGGCTTGGTTTGCACACTTAGCACACTCAGCATTATTGTTCACTCAGCATAATTACACACTCAGTTTGTAATCTGTCTAGAATGAGTTAAAAATATATTTATGCACCCCATACAACACTTAATTCTCAATAATGAAACAATATTCGACAACAGCAACAAAATTATTTGTTATATTTTTTCCCACAAAGAAATAAATTATAAAACTTCAATTTCATGATTTTTTAAATTCTAAATAATTTGTTGTGCAACTGATTCCAATTGGCTCAATTTTCGAACATACGTTTTAACAGAAATTCCCTCTCTGACTGCCTTAATTCATTCATTTAGATGACAATTGATACGTAAACGCAATTTTTGACAGTGAATTCGATATCCTAGAAATAACTGACTTTTAATGCATTACTATATCCGATTATAAGTGCTAATGGCTTTTTCTTTTTCTGCCTTAATGTCTCGAGATTAGCTATTAAAAAATTATGCAACTTTCATTTTAATCTACCTACACATATCCCATACTCGAGGCGTATCCCCAAACCTTCATCAATCTGTGGAATTCTGAGTAAATGAAACTCAATCTCTCATAGCTTCGAAATACTTGAAAACTCGAGGAATTTAATACTGCATCCTACAGATGGAAAAGGGGAGGGACTGATAAGCTTACCCCTCTCTATCGAGCCTAGCAACGAAAGAGAGCGTACCACTGCCTAATTAAAACACTAAGCCGCAAGTTAATAGGGGCCGCGTGATGTTGAACAGCGTTGTTACATTATAATTACTACATTTATTTTCCCGACTTAACTAATGAATGGAGTGGAGCTGCTTAATTGCTCCCCCCCTAATTAACAACGTTTTAATTGTTGCCTAATAGCTAGCCGATTAGAAGCTTTTAAAAGAGCACTTTTCGTGCCGTGTGGAGCCCCTGATTCTTTTCTCCATCGCGGGAGGAAAAGTTAAAAGGCCTAACAGGAGTGACTCCTTTGGAGAAGGAGAAAATTAAACAAAGGGAAAGGAGCGAAGGAGAAGAGTGCGAGAGGGGGGGGGGAGGAAAAGCCCATTAAATTTAATTGCATTTCCTGGCTCAGCGTAATTTTCATTTGTTTCTACAATGTGATTTAAAGTCTAGCTCCGTCTGAGTTAAAAGGGCAAATTAAATTTTTGTCAGATGAAAAGAGGGAGAAACGTACGTTGAAATAGCCTGACTTTTCTCTTCACTCTCTCTCGCTCTCCTTCTCGTTCTCTCTTTAATTTAACACGAGTGAAAGCTAAAATTCTGGCGTGACTTGCCTCTCCGGTCTACGTCCAATCCCGGAGCTCAACGGGATTTTTTCATTAAGATTGTATAGTGCTATAGGCGGGCTTAAAAAAAATGTAGACTGCTATCGTGTGGGAGAGCTATGCAGGGTCTGGCGAATAGTTTCTTCTTTCCTTACAGCCACTTTTTGTCTTTTTTTATTTTTTGCTAATGCTCTCTTAGTGTTTAATCTGCAATATCATTAAGGCTTAAGGAATCATCCGAAGGCTGCTGGCGGTAGTTCTTTCTTTCTAATAAAAAGACAGGTAGAAAGAGAGGGGGAAAAGGCACAAAAAGAAGGAAAGAACAGATTTTTTTTATTATTTTACATTCGTAACTTGTAATTCCTCTACGGCTTAAAACGCTTTCTGCTCTTTCTCTGCCATCTTAATTTGAAAAAACTTATGAGTTTTCAAGAAGCCATTGGAAAATGGGAGTTAAAAAAATGTATAAAGGTAGGTATAAAACAGTTATCTTACTTTATTTTAGAGTCATTTAACTTTTTTTCGCAGATTCTCACGCAGAGTCGGTCCGTTTTCATTCGAGAGGAATTTAGTGAAAAAAAAAACAGATGAAATTGATGAAAAAAATTAACTTTTGCCGTTTTCCTAATGATTCCGTGGGGTTAGGAGAAATTTTTTTTTCTCTTCAAATCCCTGTATCCCCACTATTCTGAAGATGTTAAATGAACGGCATTGATTTGGCGTTTTTCAATTTACCCCTAGACACATTCGGTTATTAAAAAAACAAACTGTTTTTTCGAGAATTTATTACTCCATTCCTAAATGAATGCGAATTTCGTGTAAATGGATTTTGGGAAACTCAAATCTGATTAAAACGCGATCTTTGAAAAATGTTCAAATAGTATTTTAAATGAAAACAAAACGTTGATTAATTTGTTAATTGATTGCTTTCACGTGAAGAAATGACATAATTTTCTTTCGTTCCGAGTATCTTTCGTTAGACGTTGAATGAAATTTTTAATTGATTTCAATTCAAAAATCGTTTTCGAACGTTCATTTTGAAGCATCAATTTTAATGTGTGAATGCTTAATTTCGTCAAACGTAAAGAAGATACTAAACTGCATTATGAAAGATTGATTTTAAAGGGGAAGTTTAATAGATATGTATACAGAGCATCGGATATCTTATAAGGTATCCAACTAGGTTGAAAACATGAATTCGGATGAAAAATCGCATTAAACTTTATTTTTGCAATTTTAAAAAAATAAAACGTTTCTGTTTCGAGTGTTATCTTCATTCTATCTTCATGTCAATTACAGAAATTATTGGCATGTAATTGTTGTTATTTATAAGCATTTAAAAGTAGAATGAAGAATGAGTTTTTAATAATAGTAATATCTGTTAATTTAAAATTATAAAGGGAAATGAAAAATTGTACATTTTTTTCTTTAGGACAGTTGAAATTTCGGGAAATAAATGCTAAAAATTATATCAAAATATTCCTTTTCTTAAAAACTTCATATATATTTAGATAATTTGAATTTTATTCATCCTTTAACAAAACATTATATAAACCTTAAAATATGTGTTTATTTGAAAAATCCACTCGGATCCTAGTCAGGTACCTTAATTTTTTGATTTTGCGATAGATTTCTGAGGTTGTGTTTAAAATGCCAATAAGTCATATCCAAACTAGAATCTTTTTTCCTTTCTTTGAAAAAATTCCTTCTTTCTGATATTAAACTAAAAGATTTTCCAATTATGAAACGATAAAATGCACTTTAAGCAAATACAGTAGATTTGGATTGACTGGATTCTGGACTCTGGAAGAAACTGCGATAGTAAATGGAACACGAAATACCGAAGTAATAAAAACTGAGAGTAAAAATATTTTACCTGCGTAATAATATTTCATTATAATGGAGTTACAAAAACAACTGATAACTTCTAAATTTCAATAAATAATTGAATTTACGCTTAATTTTGAATATATATATTTAATAGCCTTTTTTTTTAGCAAAATACCGAAATTCTTTAAAATACGTTTCTTTAAGCTTGTACGTTTCATAATTTCTTATTTTTTCATATGCATATAACTTTCTTTTAAGTGAAAGTCTAATACAATTCGCAGTACACAAAAACTAAGAGTACATATGTGTAACGTATGAGGGAAAACATATGAGGGGAAAAAACACGTTTGAAATATATCAGAAAAATTCTTTATCATCTTTAGTTTAAATTACTTATGTACAATAATAATTCTTATGCCACTTTCAAAATTGACATGGCTAATAGTTTTCATTTAACCTGAAGTAATGCAACACATTGTTGAACAAATTTTCCATCCATTGTTTCGAAAATACGCTTAGCTATTAATTTGATATATTTGTATCTTTTTAATACTGTCAGCATTTAAGATAATAGTTATTTATACGTTTGAGTTTGTCATTGTTTCCCATAGTAAGCAGAATCATGCCATGGCAGACGTTGACGAAAATATTTCGAAATTATTATTAAATATTCGTATCACGCAATGAAGAGCTGATTTAATCATTAAAGAATAATTTTTAATTTGCAGCAAATAATAATCTTTCCTCACATTTTTACGGCTTACAAAAAATAATCAATAAACTTTTAAATCGTATTAAAAATTAAATAACATTTTTTTAGTAACATGATCGCTCAAATTTGAAATTATTTAAATAGTCGCAAATCCAACAACTTCCATTGTAAATAATCTGCTTCGTGTTTTTAAAAAAGGAGATAGTTCAAGTAAATTATTTCTAATTTCAATCATAAAACAGAACGCAAAGCTATTTTCAATATCTGATTATTGAAAATTTTGGAATAAAATGCTAAATTTTTCATTAAATAGATATTATTTTCCTAAATTATGCTATGTTCATTTCATATGATGATCTTTTGACCATTTTTTTAAAGTATTTAAAGCCATTTGTGAGTTTATTTTTGGCTGCTTCATTTTTCGTAATCTTTACGTCCACCGGTCACCATTTTGAGAAGATTAGAGAGGCTTGAGAGGATGACTTACAATACCTGAGGGAAGATGGGAAAGAGAAAAAGTGCTTCCTTTTTATGGGGTGAGGGGGACTGCCACCATTTAGTCCCGGAAACTCAATTACAGAGCCACCGCATAAAGGAAGGAAGAGTATCTGAATTGTAATTGAATTTGTTCCGCTCTGCACAACTTGCCCAATCCTGGGGATGGGTTCTTGTTTAATAGGCCTATAATGCCATATTACTTTCGAAAAGTGGCCAATCAACGAGGGCGGTGAAGGGTAGCACGTGTCACGGCACGAGAGCGGAAGTCCTGGAGTGCAAAAATGCTGTTGGCTTCATACGTAAAACAGAGTTTAAATAAACTAAGTATTAATACAAAGTAATATTTGATCAAAATCAATATTAGACCAAGAAAACAAACATTGATTTTCTTTAATGAGTAAATAAACTTAAAACCAGTGAAATGAAAATGAAAATAAACGGAAGTTCTTTTGTGAGGAAAAAGATTATTTTATTTCATATTTGAATTTAAATACCTTCTGTTCTCACTTAATCAAATATTTCTAAACTTCATGAAATTCTTTCAATCTTTAATCCAGAGAGTTAAAAAATTATTATTCATAACTCAGTTTAATGCACGAACGAGTTAAATTGAATTTTTCTGAATAATCCTGTTATCCTCTTTCGGTAAAATTCAATAATGAAAATTTGTGCATGAAATAACTATTTAATTTTGATTTAAAAAAAGTTTGTATTATTTTATAATACTTGAATGTTGTTATTTAAAATTACATTATTGACATGAATATTATTGTAATTTGTAAGTTCGTATTCATCATTTCTTCAAAAACCCCTAATGACTTGGGGTGATCATTTAGTTTTCCCAAAATCGGAGTGTTTACACCAGGCATTCTTGTAATTTTCCTTATCTTAGACAGATGATTTATTTCCTTCCACAACATCCCAGAACCTTCACTAAAATCACTTATTAGTCTCCTAATGTACCTTCGTTTTTTTTAATAATATTTCACCATCAAGAATTACAATATCAATATCAGGTAAAAGTATATTTTTTTGAGTTTTCAGAATTACTCTAATCACTTTGATTTTTATAGTCTGCACTACCCTTATCCATTGCAGTGCTTATTTCTCAACGCGTTTTTCCTTTTATAAAAATGTACATTGGCCATTAATAAAAATGTATATTATTTTTCCTTTAATTAAAACATATGTTGATCGAATATACGTTCATTCTGAATGTTTATACGAATGAAATACCACAGACTAACAACAATTGTTCGGAATTTATGTCAAAAAATTCTAACGTAATATGGCATTATAGGCCTATCATACAATATGTAATAGAGATCGATGATATCAAACTAAGTAATACCGAAGAGTTGCCGGATTCAGAACACCAGAAATTATAAAAACAAATTTATCATCATATTCAACAGTAACTTTAGTTCCATGACAAGTGTAGCTCATATCGTGCTGCATGGCATGAAAATTCAATGACGAGCTATACTCATCATTTTCTTGAAAGCGGTTAATAAGCAATTATTTGAAAAAAAAAAGATCAGTTAATAATTACTTACTCCTTTTTCTAAATATTAATTAAATCTTGTGATACTATTCTTTGATAATAAAATTAGTATGATAATCGCTATCTATATTTTTATAATAAGTCGCTGATGACAGAAAATAAATTTGCAGAATTTAATCGCAGTTTATGAACATTTAACTTCTTTTATATTTTCTAGTTATCATTGATAATTAAAAAAATTATTTAGCTCAAAAGAAAATTTTGAATCAAGGAAATTTTATCATTAAAATATGTCTTCATCAAAGCCAAAGAAATCCGGTATTTTTGATGATAAAAATATTACAAATAAATAGCCATCGGAAATTCGGGAAATTATCTAGCAAGGGAAAAAAATCCTTAATTTTATAAAATAAATGAGAAAAGTAAAATACTGTATCTTATTACTTCGGAATAAATCATTAAACACGATATAAAAAAATGCTATCTAATTTAGTAAAATGGTAATTTCAATCTGATGAAAATCCAAACTCAAAAAAATTCTAATAAAAAGACATTAAACCATTCTTGGCATTCATTTATCACCAAATTGAAACATTTCATTACAATAAACTGGAATTGAAGTTGGTCGAAGTAAACTCAAAATCCTTCGCTTCATTAACCAAAAAAGTGCTTCCATCTTAATACTGCTTAGATAAAATTCATTCAACCACGTCACACGATTGGATCTCAAGCAATTTTTCATGCATATAAATTAAGCGGCGGATTCGTATTTCTCCCTCTAAAAAACATGCTTTGCTTAATAACTTATTTATTCAAAAGCAATCTCGTTTTTATTCAAAGATGATAGCGAAACAATCCAGACTTTGATAATACATAATCAAAAGCTTATTCCCTTATCACCACAGTATATTCAAATTTATTCCATTACACAGTGTTTCGTTTGATGGCTTTAATACCTTAAAGCTCCCTTCTTACTGTTTCGGCATTAGATTAAAAATATAGATTGAGTTTCTTCCGAAATAACTTATACATATAATCGAACTCACGGGAACTAAAATTTGGCTTTGGCTTTTATTAGCATAACTGTACTTATTTTAAATTTAATATCTCTTCTTTTTTATCCATTCATTTAGCTGGCCAGAGCTTAAAGTAATGGAAGAAAATTCTTGTATATTTAAATATGATGTTATTGCATGAGAGAGTGGTCCGGTGAAAAAGATTTGTAACGGAATGCAAATGAATCTTCTGGAATTCCATTTCGGAATTTAAGGCTAATGGAAACTTAAGATTATGACTTTCATTTTGGAGAAAGTGCTTCAGCTTTCGTCTGGAATTTAAAATAGGTTTAAAAATACATATTGAAAGTGTTCTACCACAGTTTGATTAATGAAGTGAATTCAGGAGATTTTGATATTATGTCATTTAAATGTGATAAATGAACCAAATTCTTATTTTAATACTTCATTGTTACACTTTTTAAATGTTAGTACATGTCAATGAAATATACTAATTTTCATTATTTTAAATTGCTTTGTGGATTAAATTAACATTTGATATTTAGAAATGCGTTTATGTTTACAAAAGGCGATGACCATTTACATAGTGATTCCAACTATTTTTGTATATTAGTAACGATAGTTCCTAATGCCGGCACCTGGCAAAGGTGTAGAGTGTCCTCCCAATGCTCTGGAGTTATTCAATTCATATTCAATGTTATTCAATTCATATTAAAATGTTATAACCTTAACAAAATATCTTTACTAATTATTTATGAACTTTTAAAAAAGTCTACGTATTTGATAAAAACAAATATAAGAAGGTTATTTAAAATTATTAATATCAAGGAGTATTAATATTTTTAATATCAGGAAGTATTAATATTTTTAATATCAAGAAGTATTAATATTTTTAATATCAAGAAGTATTAATATTTTTAATATCAAGAAGTATTAATATTTTTAATATCAAGAAGTAATAAACGTGCAATTTAAAATGAAGTTTCTAACATGAAAAAACGTTATGACCATATGACTCTACAAGATCCCATTTATACAGATGTCAATACGATCTAGATACATTTAAGAATGGCGCTAAAAGTTATGCAAATCCATTATAGGTACTTAAAACCAAATATTTTAATTATAAGTAGGTTTCAAGACCTCTACCTGCAAAAATATGTGGAAAAGACAATTTTGAGCTTAATTTTTTTGAAAAACTTTCTTTGATCTATTTTCAAGTTATATTTTTTTTATCAATAAAATAAAGCATAAAATATTATTCATTTTGTTAAAAGCAGCATTATTTATTTATCACCTTTAATGAGGGTGACATGATAATTTATCAACGATTGCCTTTTTACTAATATTCAGAATTCACAGAAATAATCATTTTTGTAAATTTGATGTTTAATATCAGTATGTGCTTCACACTTCTAAGTCAAGAAATTTATTGGAACGTTGGTAAATTACAGTAATCAAGCTTCGGAATTCACAGAAATAATCGTTTCGTTAATTTGATGATAATATCAGTATGAATTTTAAACTTTTAAGTCAAGAAATTTATTGGCGCGGCGATAATTTACAGTAACCAAAATCTTGTGAGTTGTATCTGAAGAACAATTTAAAAAAAAGTGCTGTCTTTACATAAGCATTTCTAAAGTCAAGATATTTATTGGAACATGGTTGATTGTAACCAAAGTTTCATGAGTAACATCTGATACAAGGACAATAAAAAAAGTATTGTCTTAATATCAGAGAAAAGTTATTCTGATTATTGCGTGTTTAGTGCTGAACTTTACTCTCTGTTCTTGCTTACTCTGGCGTAGCTGAAACTTAATACCAGACCAAGGAAAGAAAGGCTTAAGAATCCTACAAACAGTACCGTTTTCTGCGTGATGAGAGCAATCATTGGCATCGGCGTAGAATTAGTTTTTTCCCCCTCCTCCGAATCGGCAGGATCGACACTTCTACTAAAGGGCAAACGGAAGCCATCCGCTTTCCATCTGTTACCATCTGAACCCCCTCCCCCCAACTGGAGAAAGGGGGAATGGGTCAAACGCTTCCTTGGCCCCTTTTTCTATTTGTATCTCTCGTATAATAATGAGGGAAGTTACGATTTAAAAAAAGTCAGAGAAATAGATTGGTTCAACATTTGTTCGCTCTTGACAGTAGAAATACAGTTCTAATGCTTAGCGTAGAGTTTTTGTGATTGAAAAATCAGCTATGTACGCCTTTCTGACAGTTAATTGGATTTCAACGATTCGTACCGGTGACTGTTATCAACCGTTGTGTGTCAACAGATGTTTTTTGAAAATAAATAATAATGATTAAAATGAAACTTTTATAACAGCCACAATTGAGCTTTTATAAAACATAATGTATATGCTTTTTTTAAAGTAAAAATTTGAATTCTTTAGAAAAATATTGATATTTATCAAATTTTATAATACTGCTTATAAATTAGAGTATAAAATTGATTCACTGCAAGCTCGAAATGTTAAGTTTCTCCTTAATTTTATAATTACAAATTGAATAACATCTAGACCTCTTTAAATAAGACCCTGTGTCACTGTTTATTTCGAAGTCAAAACAAATACAAACTATTCAGCGAGTTTGTAAAAAATATTTAAATTTATAACTAGCTAATTCGTTGATAGCTTTGGACATAATCTTTACGCTTGATTTATAATTAATTTAGCATAAAAATATTGCATGAAATCATACATCAAAAAGCCATTCACCATAATATTTAAGAACTCGAGATATTTAAAAAAATCTGCCATAAAAATTGTATTTTATACGATATATACATTCTGATATATACGATACATATGATAATACCATATGCATAAACTTCAGTAAAATACTACTAATATTTTTGGATAAATTCACTGCTTTTTTTTAATTGTAATTTTATACAGATATAATTGATCTTACACATTTAAAAGCTGGAATTATTTTCTGAAGGCGTGATTTATATCTAAAAATTATTGTTAAGTGTATTAAATGATTGATAATTTTCTAAGTTTAGCCTCAATAAGTTTGAATTCAATTTAATCAAAATTACTATTTCTATTAAAGCATTATTTATATCAAAATTGTTACTTATATTAAAGAATAAATATAGTTACTTTTGTCCAAAATTTTGCTTATACGAAATTACTCAAAAAAAAAAAAATACCGAGATGAGTGTAATTTTACACTTCGAATTCTTTGAATAAAATTCAATATAAATTATTCTTTTTTTTTTGCATAATTTCTTATAGAATTTAAGAAAAAGCCTGTTCAAGATTTTAATCCTTCATAAAACAATAAACAGTTTTATATAGAAAGTTGGATAAATTTATATGTAAGGGGTACATGCCAGCTGTCCAATAAAAATTTTATTTTTCAAAAAGTATTAAGGCATTCAATTTCTTTTTCATGATTTTTTTCCCAGTTTTTTAAATCCGGATTTATTAAAACTTTAATTTTCATTATTCAAAATTTCCCCAATAAGAAATAAAATTTTGAAAATAGATTATGCATCTAAAAACTAAATAAAGATTTTAAAAAGTTAAAGTAAAGATTTACTTTAACTGTTTTTGTCTCAACAATCCATTTTTTTGCTTCCTTTTCCAAAAGCAACGCCTTTTAAAGTTCACTATCCTGTGCATCGCGATTGACTCCCCAAATATCTATTTAAAATCCCATTTTCTATCCTCAACCGTCAGATTTTTTTACCGGAAGCCTGGCAAGAGCTCATAACAATAACTATTAGGATCGGATACCAACCCCAAGATCGGAGGTGTAATTTCCCTCTCCGTGACATCTGTTCTATTGATTATCTTTTACTTTAAGGTCAGAGGATGGTCAGACCTCTAGCAGAAGAGCTCAACAGATGTCACATCAAATGAGAATAGCTATCCGATCTTACAGTTTAAGAAGGTTTTATTCTCTTTATTAATAAATATATTTTTGTTCATTATTTGATTTTTTCTCTGCCATCGTTAGTATAAATGATGTGCACTCAGTGATTTGTGATGAGAATTTGGAAAAACTGATAATTTCTAAATTGGTGAAGAACTTCCAGAAGTTTAGTATTTTTGGTGTAAATTATGATTGTTAATAGTTGTTTGAGGCCCTTATTCAGTAATTGTTTACTGTCCATGCTCAGTACTTTTATTTCAATTGTTAATGATAGGTTTTTTATTTTAAAATAATTTCAAAACCTTAATGGAATATATTTTTTCATAAATAAAGCTTCTGATATCAGATTTTTTTAAATTTAAAAAAATGCTCGTTTTGTTGATTTGAAATCATTTAGTTTGATTTCATATCAATTTTCTTTGTCTAATTTAATTCTTTTTAAAAGCAAAATATTTACTTCTAACAGGTAGATTTCTAACAGATATTTGTAGCTTTAAATTATATAAATACTGTTAATATTATATTATAAGAATTCGGTGCTGTTAGAGATTATCAAATCAGCTGAATGACTCTTGCGTCAGATTAACTTAATTAATTTTCTAAAAGTTAGAATAAAAATGTATTCTATCTACTGAGAGATTTTCTAAAAAGATGTTTAATTTAGTTGTACTAACGTCCCGTTTATCTAAAAAGATGATCGTTAATTCATTATTTTAGACTATTTTTATTCCCATTATATGACAATGCATTGAAGAATCCTATGAAATCAAGAGCTTTCTTTGTGTTGTAAAATCAGAAATATGAATCTATGATGAAATTAGTATACCAATGAAAATTTAATCTGTTCATAGGTTCGATAATCTATGAACTGATTTTGGTTTCATTAAATCCAAATGCTGGTGTATCATTTTTTCTTCCTCGAAATGCATTAATACTATAGTGAATTATTTTTTTAACTTAAGCTTAAGAGCAACAAGGAAATCAAACAATAATTTGCTCCAAATTATACGCTGATTTGCAATAACGATGAAACGAAATGATTAAACACATATAAGTACAAATACTTTTGAAAATTTGACCATGTCTAATATAATATTTGAATTGGAGTGGGTAAAAAAAGGTAGGTAAACTTTAAATACTTTAAATTTTACCTACTTTTAAGCATTTACATCACAGTTGCTTTTAAAGAAGGAAAACATTACTTTGAATCTATGCGTTCAATTTCAATAGCAAAAAAGAAATAGCAATAACTTAGTAAAATTTAATACTTATCTGTCGTGCGGAACAGGCAGTCTTGTCTTCGCGAGTCGTTTAATCACAGTGATTAAACTGGTTTTGCCCGTTTCGATCGTCATCACTTTATTTTCCTCACCAACCAGCACTATTTTATCACCATTTTAAGAAGCACTTAGAGCAGTCAACGCTCAATTGTGACTTCCGACACGTGAATCTCATTATAGCGTTACGAGTATTGTCTAAAAATTACGGGTTTTGCTCTAAACAGTCGATAATAAGTAATCATTTTTAGGCTACTACTTCCTACTCTTTGCGGCAGAAGCTTTCATGTTCATTAAGTCTATTAGAAAAACGTTTTATTCCACTATTTTGGAAAATTTATCTACTTCTGTTTGAAAATAAGATGATTTTTATGTTCTTCGTTTGCTCAATTGCATTTGGGCCGAAAGCTTTAAAATATGCTGAAGATTGACAACGTGTTCATATGATCGAACCAAAACGTTTCAAAAACCGAATACTTTAAAGAGAAATTTACAATGTTAAAAATTTAAAAAGTTTTTTTTAAAAAATGTTAAATTTAATAATTAATGTTAAATGTTAATGTTAATTAATGTTAAATTTATTAACACTTTAAAAAATTCAATGTTTTTTCTTCTAAAATTCTATATCAAATACAGGTTTTGAGTGCAATCACTTGTTGTCGTAATCCTTTAATTAAAAATCAAAGCTAAACCTAAAAAGAGGGTTTAAAAGATGTTTTTCCGTTATGAATGAGTTTCAAACCTTAGCAGCATGTTTTTTGCGTTCCCTTAGAAATTGTTCTTTTTATACTTTATTTCTTTGTATGTTGCTGTTATTTCTTATGGAGCCATTTACCATAAGAAATGCAGAGTTTGTGGGGTGCATTAGCTTCTGAGGGTAAACACCTCAGCAGCCGAGGGTTGAAACCTGAATTCTAGCTCATATGAAGATGACACTTACCTTGTATAACCTCTTTTTACAGGTTGGCCCCCTCACATACCTTAGAGATTGAACAGAAGGTTAGGAACAATCACGACCGAACTAGGATTCGAATACGCGATTCCCAGATCACAAAGAAGAGGCACTCTGGCCTCTTCTTAGTGACCGAAAAGTAGAAACTTTTGAAATTCGATTTATTTCACAACTGGAATCTTTTTGTATAAGAGAAATGCGATAGTAAATTTAGTCTGTTTACATCACGATATAAGAACAAACTGAGCGAAGAAAATGGAGAATTAGATCAGGAAATAAGAAATCATTTTAGAATGAAGTTAAAAGGGATAAATTAAGATAAAAAAGTTAAGAAATTAATTAGGCTTTAAATTAGGTTAAGATGTATCATTACACACATAAACATATACCCAACAAAAAGTCTAAAGTAGCTTAGAAGGTTAAACATTTTAGATATGGGGGAAATATGATCCTTTTTTAGTGCGGAAATTGCAGTGAATTGCAAAAAATTAAGTCATTCCAGCCTTATTTAAATTAGATTTTTTTTCACAAATTGAAAATGATATATGATAGAAAGTAAAAAGATTGACAGCAAAAACCGACATGTGTATATAGCACCAGATTCGAAGGAATCAACCTTTAAACTGTATTAATTTTTTTTGAAATTTGTAGGTATAGGGTATCCCATCTTACCCTGGCCCAGAGGGCAAGTTATGAACCTTTAGAGTTAGGTTTAGTTACGATTGGTAAAATACATTAAATGAATGAATTTTATACTGTTCGAGACAGTAAACAAAGACAGTACTTGACAAAAAGTTACAAAAATATAACTTTTTTTTTACTTTCTCCAAACCCTATCAAACTATTTAGTAAAATATTTTTGACATTGTAACATTTCAAAGAAAATATTATTATTCTACGACTTAGTCAAAATTGACTGAAAATTATTTCTCTATTTTATACGGTTTTTGTAGGAAATCCGAAATCTTGAGACAGATGTTATGACGGATATTTTATAATCGGTTGTAATTTCGAAAACGCACTTTATTTTGCTACTAAGCTGAGATGCTTTTTTTGAATACTCTATCAAAATATGGAAAATATTTAAATTTATTATATTTATTTAAAAAATTATTTAATTTTAATCCTATTACGATTTTATCTTTTTAATTCTTTTCTTAGACATTTTTTTTAGATTTAAAGAAGAACCTATGACCTGCATAATTTGTATTTTATAAGACTATAAATATCTTTATATGCTAAATTTAACAAAATGTTTAAGCATTATCGTTGAAATTGTAAAATACTTCATATAAATCAGAAAAAAAGAATATAAACTATTCATGAAGAGGAAAAAACAATGAAAGAAAAGAAACAAAAATATTAAATGGAAATATCAGTTATGCCTAACAGATCACAAACCAGCTGCTAAAATGCAGACGAAAATTTAAATATTTCTTCTACGATACGAACAACTTCTACTGCTTATAGCTATATGTTATTCTTAATTTTTTCTATATTTTCAATAATATCGATTTTTTTTCATTAGAATGACTGCTTATGCATTGAAAAGACGTCTGCTTGTTAATTTTATTTTATACAAGTGACTTTTAAAAATTAAAAGCAAAGCGATTTATTTTAAGAGTTAAAAAACGTTAATTATAATTTCTTTTTTAAGAAAAATGGTGTACTGTTCTGTCATTAAATATATTATATTATATTAATATTACTATTAATATATGAGGAAAATATATTATATTAATATTACTATTTTTGTGCGTTGAATACATATTTTATATTTTTCTACTGAACACATACATTAATAACGACATAATAATTACATTTTTAATTTCATCCAAACATTTAATTTCTCCAAATTGTTCCTAAAAAATTCTTTTCAATAGCTTTGTATTCGATTTGTTTTAATCATAACTTTTTTTTTCACCATATGTTTCAGGTTGGCAACAATTTCTTTTGCTAAATATGATTTATAGAGACGAGAACCACACAGTAAGGTTGAATACATTTCTCAGAAATCTGATTATTGAATTAAACTATTTAAATATTATCTTTCCCATTATTTAAAGAATTTTTGCAACTGGAATTTCTTGTCTGTCTCAGATGATTTAGAAATTAGCTATTGGGTTATTATGAGGATGGAGGTCTTATACATAAATTGATAAAAATACATCTTCTACTACAAATATTGTTGAATAAAAAGTAGATTCAAAACAAAAAATTATGAAATGTTAATTACTCTCTTTTTAAATTCAGATGTAGAGAATTTAATTTTGTGTTCGCATGCTTATAAAATATTGATAAACAATATAATTGAATCTATTCGTTATATTCCATCTATTCTGCTTAAGATTTGACGATAACGGTAACAACGAAAAATTTTCAATTAAATTATGAAAGTCTGTTTTTTTTCAAATAAATAAATTGTGTAAATTTATTTAATCTTTATTTTATCTAACTTCGTGGTTTTTATCTTATAAAATTTAGAAATTAAAAAAAAAATTATACTTAGCTAAAATTTACCATATTCTTTCACTTTTTATTTTAAACGTATTATTTCAAATTAGATGCGTTTTTTAATCCCCTAACTGCTCTTTATTTATGAATTTTCCAAAAAAAAATAGGCACTTTTAATTAAGGAAATCTACAGAAAAGCGTTTAAGTACGAAATTTTTCTAAATCGCTATTCGGAAACGCTTAAAAAGCAGAAAGCAAAACTTTCATTTATTTTTTACTAACAACGGCAAGAAAAGTTTAAACATAAACAAGCATCAATCTTAAAAAAGTTTCTTTCTAAATTAAAACACAGAGTTCACACAAAATATAATTTTTTTTAAAAAAATTTAGTTTCACTAAAATGTTTTTTACAGTTACCGCTACCACTTGTTCGCTCTCATAATTAGTCTCTTGATGCTAATTTTTCTAATTGCCATTAAATTATGGAAATTATAATAAGTCTTAATTACTGCATTAGAATGCGTTAGAAACATGATACAAAAAATAAGATAAAAAACATTCAAAGCAAAATGCATCTTATTCTGTTTTACTCTTTTCTTAGAGAACAAGGTAGTTAAGGAGTTTAAAAGGTTTTTAATTTTTTGCTGTTACTGCATTCTATTTCCGTGAGGAAACAAATTAAGCTTTCATTTATGACAGGTGAAAAACTAACAATTAATGATTGCATTTTCTGTATTTTACCAGAAAATACAATTTTATTCCTTCGAAAGTTTCGTATAAAACGAAAGATATCGGCTGAATGTTTATTTTCCTTTTGAAACAGTTTCTCAATTTATATGAGAGATTTTTTTGTTTAATTAACTACCTATCTGATTAAATTTTTTGAGTTGTAATTTTTTTTCGTTGTTATTTTTCTCCTTATACATTGAATTTAAGAGTGAACTTAGTATAAAACTAAGTAAAAGAAGTTGGAGATTAATTAATTTTTAATTGATTGATTATATTGTTTAACAGTTTTCCATTAAAACTTTCTATTAATTTCTTTTTTTTGCTAAAAATTAAATAAAACTTTAAACTGATAATAAATAAACAAGCTGATTGTTAAATGAAAAGTTGTTAATTTCATATGAATTCAGTCTGAAAAATTATTCTGAGAGTAAAAAGTGATATAAATGTTGATAAAAAAAATTTATACTAAAGAGAACTTAAAAAAAATCATTAAATTTTTTTCGCATTTTCATTTCCTGGAAAATTTAAAGACATTTCTTAATAATGGCAAAAAACCGAAAACCGAAGTAACTTTTGATAATGAAAAAAGCTGTACAGAAAAGAAATGGTATGAAGGATAAATGTTTAATTATAATTCTAAGATTAGTCTAGAAACAGCAATATAAGTTACAGAAAGGTCGTTAATTGCAATATAGTTATTAATCTGATTATCAATATTACTTAAATTTGCTCAGTTTGATGAAAGTTTTAATAAATTAATAACTGAAATTTTTTAAACAAGATTTAAATGTTTTTTACCTGTCAATTATTTATCTTTAAAAACTTGTTTTACACATCTGCTATTATTTTTTTGAAAACTTTCTCTTTCTGATCAATTTCTACAAAATTAGAAAAAATGTATGCTACAATTTCTTATTCATGACTTGATACATAAAGATGAAATTTGAAGTAAGCATAAATTCAAAGTTTAAGTATCTAATTGCTCTTAAAAATTCAGGCATGAATAATTGTATTACTTTTAAAAAAACTGCAAAAATATTTTTCAGTTAAAACAAACAATTAGATTCTAAATTAACAATCTCTTTACTTAGAAAATACTTATTTAAGAGATGTTAATATCATATATTGATTTGGTGCATTTATATTTAAATTCTTTTATTTTGTTTGGAATTAAAATTCAGATTTGATTAAAAAAATTTGGCTTAGAAATTCTAATTTTTTCTTCTATGTAGCATAAACTCTAAGTAAATAATATTAGTAATCATAATAATTATAGCGGAGGACAATGGTGGAGGCTTGGGTTCAAGACATTTTTAAGGTCAATATTCTTGTATATGATATCATAATTTATCGTTTGCATATAGGTTGGCAGAGATGCTTTATCTCTAAATGATAAAAAATTAACTTTTTCTTAGGAACTAATTTGCTTGTTTAATTGTTCTGTAGATAATTTGTTCTTTCACTCTTTGTACCATCTCGATTGTGGTGATATGATTTAATTTTAAACAAAAGATGGGAATAAGCATTTCAAAATGAAAAGAGATCGATGGAAATATCAGTTCTCTTTTGAATTGATTAGAAAGCCAATTTCTTGTTTCATCACCAAAATCCGTTTACGTTTTTATTTTCAATTATCTAAGAATTAAAAAAATATATATGCACATGTAGAATAAACCATCTTTCTGTTTATTTTATACAAATTTGTAGAGCAATATCTAATAGAAAAATATCTATCAGAAAAATTATTATTCTGTTACAATAACTTATTTTTCATTTTGCCTTTCTACCCTGAAGTTCACCGACGACGACGCAAGGACGGACGTCAACGTCGTCAGCGAACCACTTTTACAAGCGAGCAAACTCTTCGACTGGAGATGGAGTACCACAGGAATGAATACATCAGTAGGCCGCGCAGATTCGAATTGGCAGAATCTTTGGATCTCACTGAAACTCAGATCAAAATCTGGTTTCAAAATCGACGGGCGAAAGACAAAAGGATAGAAAAAGCTCAAATGGATCAACAATTTCGGTGAGTTAGCATATTTTCTACTTTTTTAATCAATAGAGTGACTGGGTATAATATATTTAATAAAATTGGACTAATTAATTCAGTAAAATTTTGTTTCAACGGCTTCATTGAAGTAAAAATGATTGATAAAGACAGAAGTTCATGGAATCGTGAATTATGAAGAACGATTAAAATGTCCGAATCCTTGTTATATAATGCAAATGTAAAAATTCTCATGGTCACAGCATGCTAATTAAAAAATCTTTTCTACAGTTGCATATTGTGAAAATTAAAAGTATTTTAAATTCACAAATTAAATTTTCAAAAATGTCTGAATGTTGTCAAGAAACTCTTAAAACAATCTAACTCAAAATAGTCATATCAATTTAATGATTATAATTAAAAGTTATGTATCGATGCAAGAAGAAATATATGAATACATTAAAATTTTTTTTTTCGAACAGCTTTTAAACCTTGGAATATGAGTTTTAGGTAAGGCCATTTTCTGATAAAAAAACTGAAGAACTAACCACATAAAAAGTTACATGCTTCAACTTTCATTCAACGTTTAAACTTGAAGAAATATTGATGGTGAATTACGATTCTATATATGAATATTTGCTTCAGTGTAATCCCATACATCATTGAGTTTTTAAAATATCCATTGAAGAGTTTACTTCAAAATTTTTTTATCTGTTATCAAAAAAGAACTGTTAAAAACAAAGAGTTGTATGTAATGAAATTTTTGGTTATTAAAAGAACATTTTTGGCTTGTTTAAAACCCATGTTTTGAAATAAAACAATAAATCGAATAAAAATGCATGATTGAGGAAAAACTTCCTTGTTTTATCTAGGGGAGGTGGTTATTCTTTTGATCCTTAGTTCTAATATTTTCTATTTTGAAATACCAAGAACAGAATTCTTATAATTATTTTAAAAAGATAATAACGAATTCTATGACACATTTCAAAACGAATGATTAATGAACTTAATTAAGATAGAGATTTTCAGCGTCTTCACAATTAGAATCCCATTTTGTTTGCGAATCTCAATTGAGCATTCCTCATACTAATGACTTTTTAGTGAATTAGTCTAATTTTAAATGGGAAGTGCAACTTGTTGATGTTGGTTTAATTTTAAAATTGACCGGAACACACGTTTAACAATGTTTTAATATTTTTGCTTGTATGGCATAATTCATTACATAAAAAGCATCGCAAATTTTGGCATTTTTAAAAATGAATATGCAAGCATTTACCCTTCTGAGTATGATGATGTTGAATTGAAATATCATTATATACAGAAAGGAAATTGCCTATGATATTGAAAACTTTTCAATCATAGGCTCTTTTTCCTCTATTTTCGTATTCAATTTAAAATTTTGAAATTAATTGAAATAAAATATGAAGAAGAAATTGTATTGGCATGTCCATTTTTCTAAACTTGTTAGAAAGCCTTTCGCTGTTATGAAGAGTTTGAATTTTTTATTTGAATGTTAAATGTAAAAAATAACTAATTTAATTTAATTTCTTTAAGATGAAAGAATTAAAAATCAATTAAAGCAAGATAAATATTTAAAATGCTTTCTTCTCATAATAATTTACTTTAACATATGCAAATGCATTTTTTAAAATATAAACATTGTCATTTCAGAAAGTTTCTGAAAATTGGAAGTTTCATATGATTTAACGAATATAGATTTTCTTCATGCAATTGAAAAAATAAATTAATTTTAAGCCTTTAGATTTGCCAATGAAAAAATCTTTATACCACTTTATTTTTAATACTCTTTCAGTATTATCCTAGTACTTGTTTACATGTATTAAAAGGTAAACATTCATTCAACACGCCTCCAAAATAATGAAACCAGTTCCAAAAGTGTTTGTCCAAATCAATGATTTTACTTTCAATTATATTATGTGCTCACTTTAACGACACAACCTGAGGCCAAACGGATATGTTTCAATAAGAACTGACCAAACTTTATTGCAGTTGGAGGCATACGGATATCAGAAAAACAATGAGCAATATCGTAAACGCATTTTGCACTTCTGTTGCAAAGCTATCTCCACTGGCAACGGAAATGCAAATTCTTTTTAGATTCGGAAGCACCTGCAAAAATGTCCTTTATAGCATGAAAAAAGGTTCTTATTTATGACTCGAAGAATAATGCGTGTGTACAGAGAGAAGTGAGGTATTTATATGATTGCTTTTTAACACAATTTCCGTCATCAGTAACAAAACGGAAATTGTCCAGGTGATATGTTAAGAGCCAATAAGACGGCACAAGAGGGGAGGGACTGCCTTGTGAGCCACAGTTGTTTGATCAATATGTAGAGAAAATGTTTCCAAATAACTACCTGTTGTTAATCGAATGAAAATCGCACTTGCAGAAAACTTAATTTCACCTGCTCTATTTTTCATTTTCTAAAGACAAAAGCAAAGCGTGAATTTGAAAAATATAGTATATTATTTTGTTTGCTTGATTTATTATGCCACAAATAACAAAATGATGTTTGTAATTTTGTTGAGATTATTGTTTTTATAAGCCATAAAACATTAATATCATTATTTTCATTATTTTCATCAATTGATAATGATAGATATTATTTGATATATACTTTGAAAAATAAGTCTTTTAAGTATTTCGAGTGAGCCTTATATTTCCTCAATTAAAAATTGTAATAAATGTATTGAGATTTTTGAGAATTATATAGCTTTTTACATGATTCACAAATCTGAAAAAGTATAAAATACATATACATAATACATATTTTTTACTTTAACTATATTCAAGCCTCATTAAATTTCTACTAGGAGAGAAATAAAATATAATTTTTTAAATTAATTGATAATCATGGGCATTTTTTAAGTTCTTTAAAAAGAGGCTCTTTATGGATTTTTAGTCAGTCTTACGTTTCTTCAAATAAAGAATTATAATAAATTTATTGGTATTTACTAACAATCATATGGAATTTCTAAGATTCAAAACCCTGAAAAAGTATCAAATAAATGCGCATTTCTTAAAAATCATTTAACTTGAGTTCAAATATCATTAAATTTTTGTTAGGAAAAAAGTCATTATTTTTAATCAATTAATAATGATGGATAACTTTTGATATATTACAAAAACAATTTTGAATATTCCGAAGCCAACTTATGTTTCTCCAATTAAAAAACTGTAATAAATTTACTACAATTTTTTAACTGAATAAATTAATAGTATCAATAAGCATAAATTAAGTATGTATTTTTTAAGTATTAAGCGTAAATTCAAATTTCATTAACTTTTTTCTGGGATAAAAAAATATTATTTTGGATCAGTTGTTCAAATCTTATCAAATTTCTCATAGGAGAGAAAAAAATTGGTATCCTTATTTTTAATCACTCGATAATGATAGAAATTATTAGGTCCATTTTGAAAAAAAAAATATAAAGAATTTTAAGCATTTAGAGAAGTAAAAAAAAAAAAGAAGAAGAAGAAAAATGGTCATTTAATGCAGAGAAAAATACAATAAATAACTACATTTTCAATGTAGTTATTCAATTTCTTTATTGTCTGATTATGTCATTGATGCATTTGCGTTCATATATTTAATAAGATAGGAAATGAAAATGTCGCTTACATTTAACTAATAGTTTAAACGCCTGGTAAAAAAACTTGCTTTCCCCATGCTTATTAATATGACTACTTTTAATTTTTGATAATTAGTCAAAGAATTTAAAGATATTCTAAGAATCTACTGAATTACTTTACTTCAGATACAATAAATATAATCAATATTTTATTAAAAAAATGATTTAGAAATTCAGCGTTTGTTCAAGTAAGGACAACATTTTCTGAGGCATTCTAAATATGAAACGCGGCTTTTATTATTTTACTATTATTGGAGTTGCCACTTTTTTTAAAAATTGTTTTGAGCAATAAAAATATTTCGCCTGCAAGACATTTGAAAATTTTAAACATCAGTTAATGTTTTGTCTAACAATGTATTGTGAAGTCTCATTAGTTTTCTCTCGAAGATACACAATGCATTCTAAAAATAAATTAACTTGTCGTATTCCACTTATATTGAGTGAGCATGAACTGATTTCATAAAATTTTTTATATCTTTTATTTATTTATTTATTTTTACTGTAAACTGTCAGTACACATATGTGAAGGTGTGAATTTGAATACTCTGGCTACAAATTCCATCTCCTTTTTTGTAAAAAAAAAAGTTCAGACGACTATTCGAAATTAGAAGGGAAGATGAGGGCATTTCTTATCTAATGTGTTTCCGTGTTTTATCTGCTTATATACAAACAATAAACTTATACTTAAGAATTCGTTTAAAATCAAAGCATTTAATTATAAATTCTCTGAAGAGTTACGATAAAAGAAAAAAAAACTATTAAGCTTTAAAGTTATTTGAATTATACATGTTGGTTGTGCTCTTGAGTTATTATAATAATTAGCAAAAACATTTCTTTGAATTTCTGTAGTGTTAAACGAAGACATTATTTCACCGTATATTAACTATAGCTTATTTTAATAATAAAATAAACTATTTATATGTTACTACAGCTTTTACAATAGATACCATTCAAAAGGATTTGATACTTTTTTAATTTAAATTTTTTGAAACTTACAACTCTTAAAGATTAAAACAATTCATTCAAAGGATTGATTAAGATGAGGGCAGGTTTTATCAAATCTTATTCAACCATGTTATGGAATGGAGTTATTTAAACTTAATAACTCTACTATAAGCATCAAACGATAAGCATAACTGCACATACTCTTTAAATTATAACTGTTCGTTGAATTACACGGCATGTCAAGTATTCCTCCTGTAAGGTATCTAATGAATTTTTAAATTAAATTAATCACCACTTTGGGAGAATATTCTATAAATATGATGCCATTTTATTAAAAAGTCTTCACAGTATCTTAGTCACACATATAATTAAGTTCTATGAATTAATCATTGAGCACAAAAATAATACAAAAAATGTGCAACTAGTGATAGACCAAAGATTTATTGACTGAAATTAAATATTTTTCCAATAGTTTTATCAGCCATGATTTGTTTCAAGCTTTAGGGATATAAATTTGTAATACAGATTTTAGTGAATTTTGTTGTACCAGCATCTTCATCTTATTCAATTAAAAAAAACCCCAAATCTGAAAAAATAAATACAAAAAGGTGATTTGCGAATTGAAAATACTAATGACGTTTAGCCTTCGTGATTTTGGTTTGGCATTGTAAATTGTGGTGAAAAAAATAATTTTCTAACAACAACATTTCCTATTCCTTAGAAAATAAATAAAAACGTGTTTTTTTTAAAAAAGAATAACTTTATTCGTATTATTTATCAAACGATTGCAATATGAAAATCCTAATTCTTTTTTTAACATTAACATCAGTTATCGTTTGTATGATAGTCCAACTTTAACATTCAGAAGTTTTAAGCCATTTTTTTTATTAAATAAAAATGGAAACATATTTCTTTTACCATCAAACAGGTAATAACCTTTTTTTCCGAATATACAGCATTAAACCTTTGTGCCCTTTAAAATTATTCACTAAACAATTTTTAGAAATTTTTATTTTGCATTATCGTTTAATTTAGTGGATACTCTATATATTTTTAAACATCCTAAGAAAATACCAAAATTATAAAATGAATGAAAAACAAAATAAAACTGAACTGAATTGTGGTCCACTTGCATCATACATTGCTCAAATGTAAGTACTTTCCGTACATACTTTTCCAGCAATCACTCCAATGAAGCCAATTACGTGCTGTATTCCGAAGTAACTTTGAGCTTAACTGTGGTGAGGGCTTAATTTCCCCTTCCGCTTAAAGTAGCCGCTTTATAACCTAATTAATATTAATGTTGATCACCAGATGATTAAGTGAACGATTGGAACAAGCAGGTGATACGGGCGTTGGCCCCTTTCGCTTTCGTTCCCTGCCCGGATAAATCCCTTATTAAACGTCGTGCATGTGATAGAGTTGCCAATTGTCAAATTGTTATGATCATCGAGATGAAAGGTTAGCGATGAAGAATGATCTGCATTTAAGAGCGGCAAAATACTTTGGAGAAGAGAAACTCTACTTGCTTTACACAGAATTTTGCACATACGGCTTTGAACTATCTAATTCAACTTGAAAATTTGCGAAGCTAAATATATCATAATAATAATCACATTGTAAAACGCTTGTTAGAAAAAGTTTGCTGCTTGTTATTCAAAAATTGTCTTGGAGGAAAAAAAGTATCAGAGGAAAGAAAATCATGTTCAGTGAATATATGATTTTTAGTATTTATCTGCAAATTTTTATTTTGATGTGCAATAACTTATTATTTGCATCAAATTGTGCATAACAAAAATATTGTTTTTATGTGCATATTGTTTGATGACAAAATGTGATTGCTAAGCTTAGCATTGTAAAGCTTAACAAATGTCCGTATACATTACAATGATGAAAATAAGGAGTATTTATATGATGCTCCTTATTTTCTCTTGGTTATTATTGTTTGAAGCACATATGCTCTATTTAACAATTGCTTAGTATATTTGTAATTGCTTAACATATTTCAATTAACATTACTATATTGAGAATGAGGAGCATTCATATGATAGTATTGTTTGAAGCCCATATCATGCTCTATTCGCTAATTTCTTAACATATTTTGTTAAACATTACAGTGATCTAAATGAAGAGCATTCTAATGCTTGAAGTACATATCATGCTCTTTTAATTGTGCTTTATCTTATGTTGCAAAGCGACGTTATTTAAGTTTTCCTCATGCAAAATGGTCAGTGAAATTCAAAATGATAATTTTACCTGTATATAGGGAACATGAATTGATTCCATGAATCACTGCTGAATGTGTGAAAACATTGAAAAGTATATGTGTAGAACAATTGTTTTCTCAAAATTTTCATTTCTAATCCAATTATTTATTTATGCTTGTTAATTTGCTAAATTTATTTTTCATTTAATGCATGAGCAAAAAATATTGCCATAATAGTTGTCAGTTACTAAAGTTAAGAGGTGGTTACAAATTTCAGTAATTAGTTACTTTTCTGAAATTTTATTTAAATTGTATCAGTTTGCACAATATGTTAGCGCAAATTTCAAAAACTCTTCAGATAATAATATAAATATTGTCTCTTAATTTTTTAAAATAATGTTGAATTTTAATGTATGTACTCAATATTTAAACATTAAAAAATTTTGCGCATTTATTTACAAATGATGTTTAAAAATAAGTTATTCTATGTTAACTACCTTTTTCAAATAGCCTCCAGTAATATTTTAGAATGCACTCCATACAAGTTTTCAGGTAAATAGGAGTTGGTTTAACGATAACGTAATATAGTATTCAGATAAATGTTATAGGACAGTTGCAATATAGCATTTTTTATAATAGTAAATTCGTTTGAATTCTCCCTCATATTAAAAAAAAGATTTTCTGGTTCGAAAAAGATATTGATAAATAAATTACAAACTATTATATATTAATAATGCAAACTTTCTTTAAAAGAATATACAATTCGTTGTTTTGATATATTTATTTTAAAGTATTTAAAATGAAATATAAAATTTAATTTGCTTCTATTGTCAAAAATAAATTTCAGTTTAAATAAATGTTTGATATTTCAACATGTCTAATTGTAAATATACGTTTTTTTAAGTTTTAATCTATAAAATTGTAAAAGAGTCCTATAAAAAAATGTTTTTTTTTTCATAAAATTTTATTCATTTAAAATTTTTTCTAGCAGATATTTTACAAATATTAAAAAGACAGATTTACGGAAAGGGAAATAATTAAAAAGAATTCAGGATTAATTCTATCTTTATATGATCACTTAAAAGCACATGAAAATGCATCACTAGTTATTATTTAGATTCTATTTGTTTTTCAATAATATTGATAATACAATCTCGTAATATTGATATAATGCAATATCGTTTAATTTTAGATTCACCAATTAATACCAAAATAATTTTTATTGCATATGATTAAAAAATGTATAAATTTTTGGCAATTTTTTAAACATCTTTTTTTATTTTATCTTTGTATAAGAAGTCATTTTAACCTTCAGTATCATCGCTTTTGTCGCTCGATATGTTGAATTCTCCCCCTCTGTGTAAATTATTTGGAACAGATGTTCAATTTAACGTTTTCATTTCACTCTATACATAGCAATTAAATAATTAAAATGGACGGATGACATTTGTGTGATTTTACTGTTTCAGTTTCAATACAAAGACATATGGCATTTATTTTATTTAACTTTAATCAGAAAATGCTTCAAAACTTTTAATTCGCTAAAAAATATGAAATAATTTAGAATTAATTGAAGATCTTTCTCACATTATGTTTGGGAATAAATCTTGATACACAGACAAATTGGCAGTAAGGTTCTAATGATTCTAGTTTAGAAAAAAAAGCATGACTTGTAGAAGTATTAAGAAATGATATGAAATGATTCAGAAATGATATAAGAAAATAAACAAAAATTCAAAATAAAAAAAATTGGGGAGGAAAATAAATAGAAATTTATGAAGAATAAAAATTTCAAACATTAAATAAGATATAAAAAATATTGTAAAATACATGGGATAAAATTTAGATCTTAGCTTGATGTCATGAAACCATCGTAGTTTCTGAAATATAAATTAAAAATCGCGTGATTTATAAATCATAAATCAAAATGACGAGCTTGGTAATACGTATCCTGTGTTATTTCTAACATTTTTATTCAAAGCTTTTCGGAATTAGAAAATCTTTTAAGCACATGGTAATTCAAAATGAATATAGTGATTACAAACGGTTGTAAATATTTAATGAAAAAGAATTTATCGATAGGATTAACTCATAATGTAGACAAAGCTTCAAAATTTTGTATACATATGTCACAGATGCTCTATGGGACTTCCCATGGTCACACGGACAATATTTAGGAGGTAGTCCCTTTCCCGAAATACATTCTGAAGCATGCCTGCAGTTACCGACACAAGAACATTAAAAATGCGGATATTGAATTCTTGAATTGTATTGAACATTGAAATTTCCGTCTAGAAAGTTCAGTCTAGATTATATATTAATCTTATTGATAAATTCTTTTTCATCAAGTAATTATAGCCATAATTGCTATATTCATTTTGAATTATCCTGTATATTCTTGTTCTTCCCGATACTCTTTCTCTTTATCAAAATAAAATATAATAATAAAGCATTTTTGAATATTATTCATTAGATAGTTATTGAATTAAAGTATATAAGCTATATATTAATTATGCTAGTAACTAACCACCATAAAAAGGTGGTTAGTTACTAACATAACCACCATGCCACCATAACTAACTACTCTAAAACGATGGATATTGTCAATGCTTGTAAATTACTTCTGTTTCCAGATCATCACAAAGTCTTTTTAAATAAAACTCTCTTTTCTTGATTTTTAAAGCTTAAATGTTAATTAAGGAAGTAAGGATATTTATTCTAAGCTTTCAATGATTTCTGAGTTTTAATCTAATATTTATCTTTTGCAGATGCATGGCATTAGCAAACTCATTAGGATCATTGTATGCTCCTCCAACTTCAAGTGCTGGAGTGTGTCCTTCATTTTGTGGCACCTGTTACTATAAGCCAGGTACATCTCCGCTTTTGAGTTCCACCTCTGCTACGCCTACATCAATGCTGACATCTCGGTTTTAGGAATTGAAAACAATATCAACATTCATTAGAATTTCCCACTGAAAAAAGGAAGATGCGTTAATTACTACCCATCCAGATTTTCCCGGTGACAACTTCCGTGTGTAAAACCAAAGTCAATTAGCAAAAGCTATGCTAATATAAACTTTCATTCATGGTTCTGCAGTTGTGAAGCTGCTATGATGTCGTTTATTTATATACTTCATGTTTAAGGAATAATTACTAGCGAAAAATCGTTCCACATTTTTTAATGTTGATTTAAATATGAAAATGCTTCTATTAAAAAGAAATTTATGTTATTAAATAGTACGAGTATTAACAAATTATTTTTGAATGTCTTATTTGTATAATAAATTAGAGTTTCATTTCAACATGAACATTTTTCAAGGGAGTTGTTGAAAGCTCTGTAATGTTTCAAATATATTGATATTTCATACATTGTATAAGAAGGCGTAATTATGTGCTATACAAAAACAATATAAGCAAATATTTGTATTAAAATAATGCTGTATTGAAACATCACGTCACATTTAATTTTCTTATAAAGATTATTGTACAAAAATGCTTTTCGTTTCATGAAGAGTTCATAAATTTTATGTGGAAGCAACTGATGATGGTACCAATATCCTTTGACAACTTTAATAACTCTTGAGACTTACAAGAAAATATATTTAAGGATATTATATCACCAAAGATGAGAAAACTAGTCATTCTTTATCTATAAAGTTTTCGAAGAATATGAACTTTTTGAGCATTGAAACTGAAGTTAGTTTGAAAACGATTCATATAAGTGGATGCTTATGAACATTTCTTTCGATATGTATTGCTCACTTATGATAAAATGTGAAGCTTCGACTATTTTGTGGGCAAAAGGTGATATTACTGCTCGTTGGATTTTTAATTAATTATGTAATATCTGGTAATGTGTACATTTTGTATAGTAGTTTTATATTTTAAACAAGCAAAATGAAATTTCGCAGACATAATTTGTGTAAGAAGGGAACTTCAGAACCACAAGATATCGAAAATATAAATGATTCATGCAACAATGGTCTACTGATTATTACTATTGTAAAAGTGAATGAGTTAAAACTGTTTCGAAGATTTTTAGAGTAAAAACCAGTATTGGTTGTAAAAGGTTCCTGAAGTATATTTCAATTTGTATTAGTAGAAAAATACTTTTGTTTTCATGTTAATGCAAATAAACAATGACAAATGAAAGCAATTTATTGCCTTAAAGCATTAATTCGTTTTCAAAATAATTTAATTGAATTTTAAATAAAACAGGCTAAAAAGGTTTGGTATGAAAAGTAAAAATTTCTTAGAATAATCATGATTGGGATGCTTATCTTCATCCTTTAAAGTTTTTAGTTAGAATTCCATAATCATTTAAAATTTATTTAAACATACGTGATAGGAACTGGAATTTATAATAAAATTTTTTAAAGTAAATTCAAGTTTATAATAATTTTAATAACATCGAATATTTCTTACATATAATTCTGTACATTCTACTTTTCGTCTGTTTTTAAGTATCAGTTGAAATCTAATTCTCTTTAGCTAACTGCATTTCATTTTGTTTTAAAAATTAAATACAAGAATTAACTACTGGATTTTTAAGTATATCTTTTTTTTTAAAAATGAAAAAGGACTAATTCACTTCTTACATTATTTTGTATAGTTTAAAATAATAATTTCTATCAATTTTGAAAAATTCATTAAAAATTTGTATTATTGATTTCGAATTATTTCCATTTGATAAGCTTATCATATATAATATTGAAAATACATAATTTTAAATCATGTATTTTCAAATATTTTAATTCAAAATTTTGAATTTTATTTCCATAAAATAATGCTGTTGCATTGCGCCTTGAAAAGAATACATTTACTATGTTTATTTTTAGCACTATATTTAACTTTAGCTATCCTGAACAAATATATGTTATGAGAAATAACTGTCTTTTGTATATAAACCATGTGTATAGTATAAATAAATAAAATTTAAATAAATCATGTTGCTTCATTAATATGTTTAATTTCCAAGAGAGATTAAGTTTTTTGTGAAAATTATTCGTTTATTTGCTATTATTTTTTATTTATGCATACAATTTTAATAATTCTATTTCACATTTTATTGAGGGGCAAACTCATGTTCGCATGTTACACATGAAGTACGCCATATTGATCAATTGTATCTAATCTCTTGTAAATAGGAATTAATGTCACAATACAGTGTCAGATGATATTATTTGTTTGCAGCTTAAATTTATTTCCAACTTCATGCAGTCTATTAAATATGTTCATAACTGTAGATGAAAGAAAATAGTGCAAACATTTTTTCACTATACGAACAAACATGAATTAAAACCACTTTCTAAACTTTCTTTTTTATAAAAGAAGATAAATGATGATTTTTTGTAAATCTTGCTGTTATTGTCAAAATTTTATATCTTTCACAGCATAGTTATTATTAAGGGGCTGCTATTATGTTCCATAGTTGTTCTCTATTAAGGGATTTAAAATATTTCCGATCTTGCTTGTAATAAAAGGGAAAACTTATTTTGAGCTTGGCATAGGAGTGTATTCAAACTATTATATCTTCCACGATTTTAACAATCATTTTTCCCTTACAAGATCTACTGGCTGATTTCCTTCTCAAAAATGCATTAGAAATTAAATATATTTATTTAAATTGCTTATTCCTCCTCTATCATAAAAACTTAATTTTTTCATCCATAATCTGAGTCTTATGTTCGGTTAGCTGCAAATCAGCTGTTTATACAAGGAAAAAAGATACCATTGAAGTATTTTATGGATTTTGAAAGATTTGTAAGTCAAATCTATTTCTGAAAATTATACCCAATATTTTAAAAGCTTCTATAACAGGTCTCCCAAATATCACAAATTACCACCTTAGGCAATTTTTCTTTGTTTTAGATTTCACCAACTGAAATTAGTCCGTTTTCTTCATGCAATAGCGAAAGTTTACTCAAATGACTAAGTCATTTGACTGGAATTTTTCTCATGCAAATTTCGTTGCTTCAAAATTTTATATGTTTATCACTGTAGAGAAAGCCCTCACACTCCCCCACACATTCTCTTTCTTTATTTTAGTTAATTCCATTAGAGCTGCCCTATATTGATATTACTTCATAGGAAACAAGTAGGGTAGGTATTTCTTTTTTAATATGTCATAAATCTGATTTAAGCATTTCTAGTAGATATTATTAAGAATATAGCAAGTTTTATCATATGTCCTTTCACTTGTCAAGTCTGATGCATTATAATTCTTTTAGAATTTCTGCTTTTGATACATAATATTTTTTTCTGCTTAAAGATAAAATTTTATAAACAGAATTAACATTATTTACATATCATTGTTAAGCTTGCTATAAAATATATATATAAAAAATATATGTATCTTTCTCACCATTGTTGCAGCTTATACAAACTATGTTTATCAAAAAAGGAAAACGTTTCTGCTGATATCGCCTTTTTTCTAAAAAGTCGGAGGTTTTTTTTCTTCCTTCCAAAACCATTCATCCTCCCCGCCTTTTTTCTCCATTCCGTGTTTAATGTGGATTACCTCTAAAGTGGCTGTTTCGTGCGGATTGGGCGAGGCGGATTTTCTCCTTTTTATATGTATCCCCCCCTTGCCAGCCCGTCGCTGACCGTTTTCTTCTCTCGGCTTTAGGGACCACGGCAGGTGTTTAAAAGGAGTCCACGAAGCTGCTTTTTGATTAGGTACTCCCCCACCTTTAACTTTTGAAGTAATTTAAATTTTCACGACTTTACATTGGAACAAGCTACATTACTGTGTAAGTTTGTGAAATTTATTTTTAATAAATATGCATGGACGTCTACCCAGCATATCTGCCATAGATAAGATCTAACTTTTGTTTTAGTAGTGAAGCAAAGCATATTAGGAAAGGAAAAAAAAAAGGAGAAAAATACCAAATTGCAAGGTTTGGGCAGATAAAATATACTGAAGCGTGTGCGCCTTTAAAGAGGGAAAAGCATTTACTAGTTTTAAAGAAGGTAAAAACAACTTCAGATCTGCTATTGAGTAGCTGCGACAACTCTTATAAACGTTTTTATTTCATTATTTGTTGGCCTTTATAGAAATTTAATTCTAGAATTTTCTATAAAATCATTTTCAGTTTTTTTGGTTACAATTTTAACATTTGAATCTATAAATTTCCTTCAAAGATTATAAAAACAATTTGATGATTGGATGATTTGGATGATAAGATATATTTTGTACCCCATGTCAGTTTCATATCAAAATATTTTACTTCTAGAAAGGAAGAAAATTGAAGCTCTGATTCTTTAACAAAAAACTGATGAGAATCCATATCCTGTATAACATGAATGTCTAACAGCCTATTTTGATGTTGGATTGGGTTTTATTTATACATGCAGATGATGTTCCTCTTTTTGGTTTATTAAAAGCGAATTTATTTTAATATTTACGTCATTTACAATGATTCTAAAATAGATCATCATATTTGTAAGTTGTCCTTTAAATTAATTTCAATATTTTTTAACACAAATAAGAACATCAATTTTCTGTGCCTATTTTTTTAAGTGGTGAAGTAGCGGGGCTTTATATTTTGTTCTTTTCTTATGTATTGTAGTTTATCCAACCACCGCCGAACTAAGTAGTATCGACAGTAGCGGGACCTTGTAGTAAGGTTCGGACTATTGAAGGCTTCAACTTCAACAGTCGATATAGTCAAAGATCCATCACTTATGTAGACTTCATATAAGAGATTTAGACAACCTGTGTCAGCTCAAATACAATCCTTGCATTCTGAGCGCTGTTCAAAATTATTTAAACAGTCCTAAAATTACCCTCATGTTACTGCCAAATGGAACATTAAACTAATTTATATTGAATATTAGCTTTAATAAGTTGTGATTAGTTTCGATTAAAACATTTTATTATGTTAAAAATAAACAATGTTTGAAATATGCAGATCACGAAGCTACTATTTACGTTCTTTATTATAACCAAAATAAAATATACTTTGTGATGTTAGTTTATATGATATCACTGTTACATGATAAATATGACGGACATAACACATAACTGCATGCTTTCACTCTTTGTGTTGTGTAGTTAATTTTTTTTGTTTGTACAATGCTTAATGGATTACAAATTTAAATTTAAGCCCCGCGTATATACAAATAGAGGATAAGTATTTCAATACCATTTCAAAGGAATTATATGCTTATTGAGTGATTTTTTTTTCAAATCAGATTCCAATATAAAAAACTTACAAGAAAATAAATTAACTTCTTCTTGTGCCATTAATTTGTTTTTTCGAAATTTGCAATTATTTATACATTGCATTCATTTGCAATTATGTACATAAACATTTGCAATCATTTTTAGCCTACACTGAAAACGATGGGCCAACAACAAAATCATTTGTCAATTTTTTTACAGGAGATATATCCTTTAGTTGTTAGCCAATAAATTAATTGTTGAGTTTGTATGTCAACTGATTCAATTTGATTCGAAAACTTACAAAAAATGAAATGTTTAAGCTATGTTTAAATATGATTATGCACTTTTTAATGAAATAATTTCTTTCTTACTAACTATAACTTTTAAATATATCTATTATTTTTATGTTTAACAGCACATTTTCGAATATTCCCGAATCTGAAAATGAATTAATTGCAAAATTTAGATTCACCAACTACATGGAACTTGGGTTTGAATTTAGGATTCTTTATATTGCATATGTATAATTTAGTTTTTTACAAGAATTAATCGTGATTGATTATTATTTATATGCTATTTATATTCTGAAACTATTAATATTCTAATTACTAGTTAAAGTATCAAAATTATTAAAACAAGCAGAGAAGTAAACGCAGGTTTAATTCTTTAGAATCCTTGATATTTAATTAATATTTTCTTTAGGATTTGCTAACGAAACTTGACAGTCATGTACCTGTGATACTTAGGAATGATTAAAATACAAAATTCCTTTTTATATACAAACCGACAATGTATTTTGATCCTTATAGAACATACCATTAGTTTTTTTAAAATTGTTATGATGGAGAATTTCGTGTATATTTCACAGTTCCTGAAAGGATGGCTGTTGTCATTGACAAAATAAAGACATCAAGGCTAAGTTTCACAGTTCTTAAAAAATTAAATTCGATTAGGGATGTTTATTTTAGGCACTTTAATTTTTTTTTACTTAATCTTCTGAAATTATTTATGTTTATGTAATGGTCTATGTCTAGGTAATAAATGAATTAAATATCTTTACCAAACTTTATGAAACAAATGTATTATTTAAAAATCAACTATGCATAATTTTTTTAAAAATTCGAAAATATTCCTTTTTATTTAACATTTTTTTCTATGATTTTGGACATATCATTCGATATACATTTATTCGAAAGAAATTCAAACAAAACCCACATGATTTTATATATAATTTTTCAAAATAATTTCTTATTTTTCGGAACTAAAATTGCTTTTTAATTATCTAAGTAAATTCGAAATGTAAAGTTTGGAATTCGACCTTGTTTTCTTTTAACAGAAATCTTCAGCATCAATTTTATTTTATTTTCCCAGACATCAAGACACTTGTAACATTTAAAGATATTTCAATTTAATTAAAACATCATTCTGAAAAAAATCATTAAAATGGACTTTTTCCAGGTCTTTCAAGTATTTATATTATTGGACAATACATTTTGTAACTTTGTTTTAGTTCAATATAAACATAAAATTTTGGTGATGAAACATTAACAAGAAAATTTACATTTTTGTCAATTTTCGCCTATTTGAAAGTTTACTGTCGTCTTAAGTATTGCGAATCAAAAGGAGCATTTTGATAAGTTTGTTACTAAATTTGTCACAGATATACAACTTTTATGGTAAAATCACGCTCCGAAATTTATTACTCTAGAATGTTACATTTTTTTGCATTTAAATTCTTGGATTATGTTTTCTTACAATATATGATACTAGTTTGTTAAAATACATTTGTCAGTTTGTTCGCTGTTAGTTTGTTATAATGATACATTTTTATGTCAATTTGTTAAAAAATTATATTTTTATTACATATGAATAGATAAGCAGAATGATGATAATATACGAATATAGAGACAACCAGTTGAAATATACCCAAAATCGAATTCAGAAGTATAATTCAGGAATTCAAATTTCATGCTACATTTTAGCTACTTAGTTTGTTGCAATTTCAAACTATTGTGTTCATTACATGTGTGGATAGTCGGATAGGCAGAATTCATTTTCTTCTCAAGGTTTAACCCAAAACTTTTGATACAGACATGGAATTTTGGTGTAAAGAGTTAAATTAAGTTTAGGTAAAATGCACATTATTGATAGTAGCTGAAGATATTCCATTTTTACCCAACAAAATTAATTTATGTGAAGTGATAGTCATATAACAAATGTAACTGAGGATAGTTTGACGGATATCAAGTGAATTCGAATTAATTCCATTCATTATCATAAAAAATTGACAAATGTTTTTTCTCTGTTAAAAATTCCTTCTTATTATAATCAATCTTAAGTTAACTGAGATAAGTAATTTAGTGAAGAATAATTTTTGGTAATTTGATAATTTAAATCAAATTATTATTGATAACATATCGTAATAATATTGATCCAACTGCAAGAGTATTTAATTAATTGAGTAAATTGAATGCAGAAATATTCAGAAATTAGTTGATTTCTAGTCTCCTGTGTCGATCTTCTCGTTCTCCAGGATAATAATTACATTTAATTTCTATAAAATGTCTTACATATAACATACTGCTCAATTTCTACCAAACAGAAGTGTTTTAAGCATCGAACTGTGACAGATAGAAAAGTCATATTTTAAATTTTGAAATGGAATAAACATCAGATTTTGAGTCATAGCATTTTCAGAAGTTATTGTAGAGAAAATTCAAAATCTTGCTTCATTTTTATTCAATAAAAATTTAGATAAAACTTTAAAAAATAGACATGCACAAACTTTTACACATTCACAGAATTTAAAATAGATTTTTGCAATATTTGATTTATATGTATCACAAAATGAATTCATAGGAAAACATTATTACAAAAATGTATTTTTCGGATTTATAATGTAAAGATGTTTAAAAAATTTAATCGAAGTTTTTATCATTGTATTATTTTCTTTTTTTTTTATACAATTTTTTTTTAATACAATTATTAAAAAAGAAAATTTACATATTCGAATCAAATTTAATTTTAAACACCAATAATAGATATCATATAAATGGAAACATTATATTTATATAGAAAAATGCTGATCTATTTAAATCAATTAGTTCTTAAGTTAATTAATTATTTAAGTTAACGATATTGTTCCATTAATACTAAAATGCATATCTGTTATAGAAATGGTGACTTGGGCTTTTCTGTCTACTGTCGATTCAAGTTATTATGATTTTAATAAAGAGTATATAAAGTCAGCTCGAATAATTGAGAATGAACCTTACAGGCTATACTATTTTATTTTATTTGTAAGAATTGTATGAGATAGAATTTATTCCATAATTTATATGATTGCCTAATCAAATTATGGAAGGTTCATCAAAGGAAGGAAATCAAATTATGGAAAGTTCATTCCAAGTAGAACGTTAAATCGTCTATTCAACACATTTTTCTTTAGCATTTATGCTGTCAGAAAAAGCCTGTTTAAGCAACAGGATTTGATTGAATAACCTATATGAAATTCCCAAAAAAACGCGATCCATCATTGAAACTAATTATGATTTAATCCAATTGTGGTTCTTCATTTTAAACCTTAGGCTGCATACCTTCAACTTTAACCCCCTCAAGAAATAACAGATTTTCCTTAATTGTCATCACTCAAGCACGACATCAGCGTGATTGACCAAAACATGCATATTAGTTGAAAATTTAAACATTGTTTATTGTAGATAAGCTGTTTCCTCTTTGTAAACGATTTCCATTTCTTATTGAAAAGAATCAAAATAACGATTCTCATATTTCTTTCCCGGCAGCATACTTGTTTTCCCATCTTATGTCAATCTGCACCTTAAGTCCAGAATTTGACCCTCAAATTCGTAGATCACTTGGTGGATTCTTTAAAAATTACAGATGTTAATTTAACAACTAACGATATTATTGCCGAAGTGGAACTAATTCCTAGATCCAAATTCAAAACCAAATATTTCAAGTGCTTGAAATTTTTTTTTTTTTATTATTTTAAAAACTTGTTCTTAATTACTCCACAATGCAAATTGTCAGAAGTAATTCAGGTGGCACGCCATTCTGTATCACAAAGGGAGAAAAAAAAAGACCAATAATAAAAGTTGAATCCTACTTGTAATCATTATATTTTTCAGGTTCAAGAAATTTATAGCCATCAATTTATCTTTCTAATAATTGATGTAGGAAAAATAGTGACAGTTAAAAAAATATTTGGTTTCATTTTTTGATTATTTTTACTATAGAATCACATTTAGAACTGAATTTGGGAAAAAATAGGAAACAAAGGGTTTTTTTTTATAAAGAATCTTAAGAAAGACACGTTTCCCATCTTACTTAGCATTCGCTTATGCCTAAAATCGGCACCGTTCTTATTTAATCCTTATTTTAAATTACCCTTCCTTGTTTTATTTGTAAAACAATTACGATTATAAACAATTATAAAAAATGTTATAATTAATTATAAAAAAGTGTTCGAACTAATTATTAAAAAGTGTTCACTTTATTTTGAATTCTCCATTTAGCAGTACATTCTTTTATTAACTGAAGTAAATAAAAGTGTTGTTCCTAAAAAATCAACGTTTTATACTTTTGAGCAGTTTTACTTATCAGAAGGGGAAGAGGGGGAATCGATACACTTGAAAAAAGAGCTTAAAAAAGATGTTAGGCGGATTTATCTTTCAACTATTCTCTTTCAATGTTGAAATTCAGATTTCAAGTCGTCCATTTTTTTGTTTTAATTTATAATTTTTATAATATTTCTACACATTGTCGATAAGTTCATACGCAATAGCGCAAAGAATTTCAGTAATTGAAATAAAATAGTATATGCCTTTTAAAATTTTAATTTTGGAAATATAAGCTAAAAAACTTTTTCAAGTTTAGAAATATAAACATTTTGCGTAAAAGTATTCCTAATTAAACTTTCAACTATAAAGTTTGAAGGAAAGAAAGTTTCTTCCATTTAAAAGCCTCTACAAAGGCTTCAGTTTTTAAAGTCCAATTTATTAATAGAAATGTTGAAAATTTGTAGTTCTTAGATTTTTCAACACTTTTAAGTGTCTTATTTACATAAAATGTTTCCTTAAGGAAGTGGCTGAATTGTTTTTTAAAACTCGGATTACAGTAAAAATGTTTTTTTCTTATGATTCACTCTTTAAAAGTTAGCTTTCCAGCTCTGAGGTTAGAAAATTCTTAAACATTAAGTCATCCTGAAAATCTTACATCAAAACTCGTACATTCAAATTACAAGAGTTTTTTAGTTTTAAATTGTTCATGTTTGTTTAATTAAACTGTTATACCTTTATGTAGACGCTTGCTTTTTATAAAAGTGTCATGATTATCTAAAACAACACATTAGCTGACTTAATGATGTAAATGTATTTTGCGTGCAAATGACTGTTTCTACTGCTTAATTTAGGACTGAATTTTATGTTGAATTCAGAAAAATAAAATTGAAATAATGCTGGAAAAATAATAAAAATAAAATATATAAAAGACAGCTTTTAATTAATGTACTGAAAAGCAAAAGAAAAAAATGTTTTTGTTAATTTTAAATATGAATTTTTGGGAAAAATAGTAAACTTTTCAGTGATATTTAAATGCTCTTAAAAAACCGACATTTTAATCCCATTTATAATATATTCAATGAAAGTTTTAAATTATCCTTTTATTATGGTTTTATTTCTACATGATATTTTTTTAAGTTCTAAATAGATTATAATTTTATTCTGAAATCCTATATTTTGGATAATTTTTTTTATATACATATACTTTTAAGAATATTTTTAAAATTAAATTTATATTAAATGAAGTTTGTTTTTTAAAATATATCAATTTTACATCTTTTATTTGTTACCTTTTAGCATTCAATATATTTTTCGTAATTATTGTAAAAACATTAATTCGCAATTGTTTCTAAAATTAACTAAAAATTCTTTCTTAACAATAAAGAAGCAAATGAAATAAAACGAATGTATATAATTATTTTCAAGAGAAATAATTACATGCAACTAGCTATTTTTTGTTCACCAGTTTATATCAATTTTAATTTTATCAATCTATTCATTATCCGATAACTGCAACGCTTAGTTTTTTTTCTTTACAAAAATAATTATTCTATAAAAACAAATTAAATTAGAAATTTAATAATATTTATAATAAGTTAATACGCTAATGATAAGCTTTCTTACTTGAGACAAAAGGGTACGTTAATGGCAAGTTTTCTTACTTGAGGCAAAAGGGCACATGTATGCAAAAAAATTAAGGAATTTCTTTAATAACTGCATTCGAATTGTCAGAGTTGAAACTAAAAGCATTTCCAAAAATTTGTACATAAATTAATCATAAAAGTTGTACATAATTTTAAAAAATTACATTGTTAAATAATTTACAAATGAAATTACCCCTGTGCTATATTAAGCACTTTATCATTCAGTGCATTTGAATGAAATTGCATTAATGACTATGTTTGAGATCGAGCAACAGCTGATCGAAGTTGAGACTAAAAATATTTCCAAAATGTTATATGTCATTTAATTATCGTTTCGTAGTAGATTTATCAATTTCGTAGTAGAAAATTTTAAAATGAAACCACCCTTATGCTGCATTTAGCACTTGAACATCCAGTATATCTGAGTGATGTACAACTGCGAATAATAGCTTAGTTTTACTGTCAGTGACAAAACAACTATCATCCAATTATGTTCCAACTCCATATACAGAGATGTGGCCAGAATGAGGTAAGATTTACCACAATTTCTCTACCTTACAGGAGAGCAAAAGAATCGCCTTATCAAATTTTCATTTTTATTTTTGAGATGCTCCTGGAGAACTTTCATAATTGTTAAGATCACTTGAAAAGAGTTCCTATTAGAAATGCTGGATTGGATACAACTGAAAATTTTAAGGAATTTAAGGATATCTTTCAGAATGAAACAAAACATTTATTATGATGAAATTCTAAAACCGAATAGTTATATCATTCCAGAAAAATATTAAGTTAGGATATTATGTGACTTGTATCTTTGTATTTATTTATATTAAATTATAAAAGTAGAGAAATATATTGTTTCAGCATTGCACCCAGTTTAAAAAATGATATAAATCAGAACAATTTCTTAGAGAGAATCAACAAACTGATTATGAATTTTGGAATCATTACTGTTGATTGCTTCTAGATATATCTAATGTTAAACTGAGGCAGTTATAATCTGTTGCACAATACATTACTTTAAATGTTTTTATTATTTTGGGAAATGGCAACATAAACTGGTTATATTTTGCAAAGTTATAATAACAATGATCTGCATTTTGAACTATGCATTTTGACACTGATTTTTAATTACTAAAAAAGGGTTCAATTTCTCTTCTTATTCATTTAATTTTTCTACGTAAGTTTAATGAATTTAACTTTTTCAATATTTTCCACTTTTATGTTATGAAATTCCTATCATAATTCCTTAACTTTATAAACATTATGCTGCAAGAAACTTTTAGTTTCATCTACAAACAGATTTTTTTTCTAATTATTACTGTTCTGTATAAGCAACAAGAATGATTTTAGTTTAGAGTAAAGATTTCCGCCAATGTAAATCGTGGAAAATTAATTTTTTAATTTTATTTATTAATATCTCTAATTTTTATCAGATTCGAACTTTAAATCCAGATCTCTTGAAAAGTTGCATGTAATTCATGTAAGTAATTCATCGCTCTTATAATTAAACTATATTACATGTTCTCTAACAAATTGTAGTAATAGGAAATTTTTATTTCAAATTTACCGATATTTTGAAACTTTTTCTAATTCCTTGATTTTCTGCTAAAATGACATTGAAATATCATCCATTATTTAATTTATACTTTATTTGTTAAGAAAATTTTAAAAAGTTACTTTTATTTCTGAATTATTTTCGTTACTTAGACATGCCTGGTGTTTTTAATGACCTTAAGTTAAGAATTTGCGAAGGTCTTTAATTGATTCGAGGATTTTACATCTGCAATAATGCAATTAAAAATTTAATATTTTTGTAATTCTAATTTTTAGTTAGAAATTCCTTTACATTGTTTATTTTTGTATTCGAAAAGACATATAATTGTATTTGTGAATGCATAGACAAAACTTTTTTATGTCTATATTTATAAATTTTTTGAAGAAAAAATAAGAACTTTGGGATTTCCAATTAATCAGATATTTTATGCAAGAAAAAAAAGGTGTTTAAAAATGAATATATCAAGAATAATAGACAATTTTAAAACAATGAATGGTAATTAACATTTTTTATAATATTTAACAGTTTAATAAATAACACGAAAGGGATATATAAACAATAATTATTTTTCATAAATAAAATAATAATAATTGCACTAACTCTTTCAATTAGTTTGAAAAGAATAATTCGTATGATTAAATATTTTTAATTTGAAAGGATTTTGAATTCTCCTCTTTTATTCCATATAATTTTGCATTGTGTTATCTTTCTCAATATTATGTTATATTCTTATTCTTTTTTTTTTTATGAAGAAATAATTTAATATGCGAATAAATTGTTGAGTTCTTTTTTTGAAGCTTGTGTTGAATTTAGTAGAAATTGAGAAAGCCATTTGGTATATATTAATTTAAGAGAGCGTAATATATATGGGAAAAATGGACGCATAGTACTAAATGAAGGACACAATGTGATTGGTTTAAAAATAATTGCACCAGTTTCAATTTTATGCTTAGCAAGTATTATCAGGTTCTATTTATATTGCTTATAAAAATTGGCTATTTAATGATTAATAATGCTAATTTTTAATGTTTAAAATTAAATGATTTTCATTGCCTCCAATTCAAAGTAGGTATGAATTAAATATTCTTCATTTTATACAGAATGTGAAGCAAAAGAAGATGCAGCGTGTTTTAAAAGTTATCCATTGTTATGCCTTAAATACTGGAACATGTATGCCAATATAATTCAAGTGAAACTGTAAAATTTATGTTTAGTTGCGTTATTGGCATTTTTTTTCCTTTTTTTTATTGGCATTTATTTATTAAATTTATTGGAAAAGTATAAGAAGGAACATTACCTAATAATTCCCTACTAATATTCGGGGAAACAATCATCTGTTCTTCAAATTTTTAAATTTTGTCCCAGAATGTTAATTTCCTTCCATAATCATTGAACTTATAGCCAATAACTCGGTATTTAATTTGTGATGAAATATTTAAACATATTACGTATTACTAATTTACCTCACTTGTCAATATAATTTAACATGGTCAATATAAACATTACCAAAAAATTTCTCTGAAAAATAGTAAATCTTTAATTAATTGCAAAAACCGATTTTTTATTTAAATTTACAGATTTACTTATTTATTGTTCATTTGTTGAAGTTTATAAATTGTATTTCATTTTCATTATTATTTTTTTATCATTGGTCATTATTATAGTCCTTTTAAAATTTTATGCCAAATTATTATCTCTTAATCATAATCATACCTAAACTTAAAATTTCTTATATCACATGATATTTGATTTATAAATCATGAATTAATGCGAATCCTGAAATATCAGTCTATATATTAAGTTTGCAGCTTACGCACTAGCTTCCCAACCTTGACCATCTCAAAATATCAGTTTACTCCTAGCAACTCATTTTGAAGCAGACGAATGCATCATCATTACTTTAATCTTCATCGATATCTATCACAGATTTAGATGATTTAAAGTTTAATTATTTTTCTATGGACAGAGTAGGGGGCCGAGATGGTGGAGGTGCGAAACCGACGACGATCCGCGGGCTGCGATAGATCCATCTTGTCTGGCAAGGAGACTCCACCTATCAGGCCGGCAGACATCCAATTTGGAGCTTTCATTAGAATGAGGGGTTAAAGATTTTATGGTTAATTTGGGAGAGAGGAGAGAAGGCTTTAAATCCGATGAACGCTAATTTAGCCCGTCCCTTCCTCGCCCCCGCACGTACCTTGACTACCTGTCTGCCCGAAAATCCATTAACCAGCATCCCCGGGCCCCTTCGAAATTCGGGCAGGTGGTTTTCTCCATCGTGCAGCATCCACCGCAAATATTTGAAATAAACGATAAATTGTCCATGACATCATTCGGTAATTGCACGCAATTTCCTTTGCCTCTCTGGGGGGTGGGCAGAAGGGTTTGGGCGAGATAGATGAGGTAGGCTTTCGCCAAAAGAGATTGCGTGATGCCGCTTCAAGAAGGTAGGTACATTGGAACAGAAATTGGTCAATAACGGGATATGCTAGGGTAAAAGGGAAGCGAACAGTCAGCAATATTTTTTTCGCCCTCTCGTCCCTTCTCCTCCCGCGCTCTTCTGGCTGGTGGCGGTGGGTCGGTCTCTTCCGTCTCTTCTCTCCGTGGTGCTCTTTTGACATTAAATGATCTGACGCCAAATTGTGCAGAAGGAATCTTTTTGTATCAGTATTTGTTGGGAGAAACGGACTGCTTGATCTCTTAATTTGTACCATTGCCAGAATTTATTTACTAGGAACTACTTCTATGGAGTGCATTTATTTGGGTTACTACTGCCAGCAATACATTTCTGTTTAATACAGAATATTTCAATTATTAGAAAATGGATATAAAAAGCATGCATAAAATATGTCCATGAATTCATGAATTTAACATCTTTATCAAACATAATTTTATCTATTATCAGATATAATTTTAGTTCTCTCACATCGATAGGAGATTCGCACCAAAATGAAGCTTATGCGGTTTCAAGAAATATAGTTCATCTTACAAATCAGTCACCGTCATCATATTTATTAGTGATAGGAAGAAGGATTACTTACGGAATGTAATACGATTAACATCCAGGAGTAATTTTTTTTAAATGAAATCACTCTCCCCCCCCCCTTTTCCGTCATTTGACTACATAGTATATCCGAATGATAATGATGCTGATGTCCAGAATAATAGTCTACATATAAAAGTATACAAAATAGTATGCACAGCGCTTTCTATGGGGTGTATAACGTATCGATGCGAAGTGGACAAAAGTACACCACTATGTCTGGTCCCACCAGGAAACTGATAACCTGCTTATTTATTCATGAAATTCTTATCCTTACATCACAGGGGCCTCTCGGAGTGATAATAAAAACTGTATATTTCAGTTTTCAGATATTTGATTGATTTAATATTGTAATATTAACAATAACTTTTGAAGCTATAGTTATTATCACAATATCAAATCAATCCATCATACATTAAAATGGATCTCTAATCCAAAACCAAGAAAGACTTCTTAAATTGGTGTTCTTTTTCTTTATTTTACAATATTGGACATTTAGCTAGTTGTTTTTATCATGTTTAAAATTTTAAAACGCGCATAATCCATTTTTTAAAAAATAATCAGAATCTTAGAATTCGATTTTAAATTCAAAGGCTAATTTTTCAGTGACACATTTATTTATTAAATAGAATTTATTCACTAGTACTTTGACAACTTTATTAGCTTAGTGAAAGATGCATATGCTTGATAACAGTGATACCTAGATGTTTAAGAATATTCATCATTAAGTTTTAAACAGAAAAAAATATCGCTTTCTATATAATTAAACAATTTTACTTATATTACATTAATATAATCTATTTGATTATACAACATAACAATTCATTTTTAGAATAGAATTTGTTTGATTATGGAATTAATGGTTTATTACCGAATTCGGAAAAGTTATGGAGATTTAGCATGTATGAATATATAGTATTTTTTTATTTTTCAAGAAATGATCAGCTTATAATTTATTAAATCCAAATATATTATAACCAAGCGTGTCTGTTATGCAGATATTAATATTAAACTACAAACTATTAAATTAAAGCTATCACTGTAAATTTCATTTCACTGATGCTGCAATGTAGTCTCATAAATTCTTAGTTCATCCTGATTTTTAGTGAAGTTATTTAGAAGATTGCTGAATTTGAAGAAACAATATTTAAATGCTGTGCTATGGTTAAAATTAAATCTTTACTAATATTACAATACTAAGATGATTCTGCTAACGGTCTACCACGATTTATTCATTTATGATAGTTTTATATTCTTTATTTTGAATTCAATCTTAATTTATAACTATTAGTTGAGCACTTAACTGACAACTTTCGCTATTGTTTTTGGCATATTTTCTTCAAATTCTGTTATCTAATGGAATATTTTCAAAATCATTACAATTTTATTGATGTTGTTGCTGAGATTGGGAAGTGTCATTCTAAATCATTGGGATATTTTTTTAATTATATACTTAAAAGATATTTGCAGAAGAACCAAATTCA
>JAPMOQ010032104.1:4904829-4920228 GCA_026543055.1 Argiope trifasciata
AACCAAATTCATTTCTTTTCAAAATTTTATTTATGAAATTAATTTTTCCTTCTTAAGAAATAAAATTCTTTTAATTCTATGAAAAATTATACCTCGAATCATTGGGATATTTTTTAATTATATACTTAAAAGATATTTGCAGAAGAATCAAATTCATTTCTTTTCAAAATTTTATTTACGAAATTAATTTTTTCTCCTTAAGAAATAAAATTCTTTTAATTCTATGAAAAATTATGCATCGAATTATTATCCCTAGTGTATTGTTCATAATAATTTTTTAAAAGTTGCATAAGAATAAATCTATGGATTTTTTTCTTTTGTTTTTCATCCTAATGCTTAGCAACTTTATGGTTAATTTCAGTTTTATTAATTTTCTTATTAAGAAAAGTGCATCATTTATTCTTAAAGTACTTTCCTATATGTTTTCATTCTTCTATTTAGAAAAAATAAGAATTATAAAGTACCAATTTTGCGGATTGTATATTATATATGGTAATTATCTGCTTTTTTACAAATTATGTGTGTCCTATATTTTGTTTCAATGCAGAAAAAAAATTCTTCAAATTTTTAAATGCATATAATTCAATAAATTACCTATTGGTAAAATTTAAAAATAAACTAATGAAATATTATTGCAGTTTTATATTCGACTTGGAAATTTGATTCAGATCTACCATATCAGCGAAAAAATTATGTATTAAATTTCATGTGCGAAGTTTATTCATTTTCAGTTTCTTGTCATGGACGTATTAATAAAGCGATGGTCAGTCAATTCATTGAAGTATTTGTTAAAAAATTGTTATAAATCTATAATTCTGATGTGAAAGACATAAACCAAGTTATGACTTTAGCTTTTCTATTTATTGTATTATTATATTCAAATGTCAAAAGGATAATAGTCAAAAGAATAAAAAAACATTGATTTTGTTAAGTCAAAAGGATAAAAAACATTGATCTTGTTAAGATTACACTACAAAAATTATTATCTTTGATTATTAGGATTTTAAACAGATAGAGAAACAGGAATTATTCCATCTTTTCTTAATTTTTTAAATTTCATTTTCCTTTTTTAAATAATTTGGTGCATGCAGATAAGAAGAATTCTTATAGAAAAGTTTTATCCAAAATTTGATCGAAATTTATAAATTTAATATAAATACCAATCATAATTTTTTTCCATCCAGCTCATTTCATCTTTTAATTATTTTGTTCACAAGCCCTGAAAAGATAAACAGGCACGAGTGCTAAATAATTTTTCCTGAATTAGGAATCAAAAAATTCAAATTTAATTAGAAATTTTCCTGAATAAAAAATTATGGACATGCATCAAGATTTCAAGAGATTTCATTGAAGAGAAATTATCTGTATTTCATATTGGAAAATGTCTGAAATCGGTTTACTTGGTTATTATTGTTTTACCTGTGATAATTTGTATAATTTTATTTCGAGTCTCATTTTAACGATATTTGAGATAAATACTTTTGATGTGCTTTTAAAATGGTTTTGAGCCTATTTTGTGCAAAACAATTTACATGTTGCCTTTTACCTCATGACGTCTGAAACAAAATCATGAACATTTAATGTTAACAAATTCCATTTAAATATTAAAAATCAAAATTTCTTATTCTTTTGTTTTTTACTTTTATTGATAGATGCATGCTATAGAAATGCATACTGAAATGGAGATTTTGGTATTCATTCAGAATTCAAGGTTGATTCAATACCTGGATGACGCATTTGGGGTAATTAGTGACTTATTTATTAACGTAACTAGAAATCAGTCTGTCATTGAAAAATGTATTCTGATATTGAAAAAAAAAATGAAATAAATAAGGAATTCACTGGAAGTGGATGGTAAGGGAAATATTTCTAATGGATTTAAATGTGTCTGTGTCTGAAATCTGATAATTTAGGTTATCTTATGATGCCTCTCTTAAATATTTACATTTTGCAGACAAAATTAGGAGAAAATCGCTACTGTTACTATTTTCGGACATATAATTTAAAAATAAGTATTACCACATAACAAAATTTTCAGATTTCCAATTAGAAATGAAAACTTGAAAGGGAATTTGAAATAACTGTATATTGTTTGTTCTATCTTCCTTTAGAATAAAGTTCCTTCCCAACATATTATTGTAAATGTATATTAATTAAAATGTTTTGATAATCTAATTAATAATTTTAGAAAATTAGTTAATATTCCTTCCGTGCCAAGATAATAGCTGATATTGGTGAATTTAATTAGTGCCATAATGATTGTAAGAAAAGGAAATAATCGAAGAATTCCACTTTAATTATAAAAAAAGTCAACACTAATTATTAACATATTGCCTCTATTTTTTATTTTGAGAGTTCATTGTTTTTGGATTTTTCAATTAGTCTGTTGCATTTTTAAATAGCAGGTGAATCTCTGCGATGACGATTTACTTTATGATTCCTTCGTGTAAGAAATTGAGTGATGATGCTTGATATTTGCTTTACGGGCTTACTTTTTTTCATTCGAAATTCAGAATAGTACAGATTTTCAAACTTCAATGCGTAAACTTCTGATTTTATGGTGCCTCTGCTGCTAAGAGAAACATGTCTTAAGTTTTTTCCCCTTGATCTTTAAACTTATCCGCATTATTTTGTTGTCATCAAAGAATCAACATTAGCCTAAAATTCATTTCGACATTTATTTTCGGAAAAACGTTTCTTAATTTTTGGTCTGATGACTCTATTACAGTTAAATTAATTTGCAGCTAGCATAATTGCACTATTACGCAACTTTTCATTTTTCTTTTAATTCACCAAAAACTGAGCAATTGCAACAAACTCTTTTTTTAAAAAAAATCAATTTGAAAGATATTTAACTTAAATAAAACTATTCATTTTATCTACAGATGAAATTAGAAAATAGTTAGGTTAACCAAAAAAAATGAAAAATGTATCAGAACAAATTACAGTTGCTATAAATAATTGATTTTGATCGAAAGCATCGCTATCTGTGCTACAACATAAATTACAATTGCATTCACTAAAATTTTCATTTTCAATGTTTTCTTTCTATCGCTAATTTTATAAAGAGAATACATATTTTAAATTTTAGATTATTAAAATTATTTATCTAAAATAAAGAATTGCACTATAATTATCAACAAAAATTATAATTGGAAATACAAAAATTCGTTAGTATAATTTGAGTTACATTATCAACATTCTAAGGGAAACAGAAACTTTTGCTCCTTCAGTTTAAAGATGATTCTGCAATGATTTTCATCGGGTGTTTTCCAAAACATTGCCAGTTTTAAAATCTGAGTAATTCGCAACACTCTCTAAAACAAAGTAACTAATTAGAACGAGATATACAAGTAATTTTTCGAATTTGTATCCCTTTCCAACAGATCAGAAAGCTGCTGCGCATGGATTTATGAAACTTTTTTTATGGATCCACCACATATTTCAACCAAAAAATTCTTTATCACGTCAGTTCCAACAACTCTTTCAGAACATCTTCCTCCACTACTTTCGCCCTGTAGGAAACAGTGTCGAATCTGGAGCACGCACCATCGATCGACGGTTATTAATGCAAACTGCGTGATAATCACAATTAGAACATATTGGCTTAATTGCCCACTCATAATGATTATTGGTGCACCTTAGATCAATGTTTTATTATGCCCTAGTAAAAGCAGGTGTTATTGGAACGAGTGCGGAGGAATATTTACCGATATATCTGCAGCTTACGAGTTTGCTATTTGTTTATGGATTTAAGCGATATTGTTAATTTATAGTTGTTGTTCGGTACCGGATGTAGCGATGAGTAACCGAAACTCATAATGGTTTGTTAGATTTACACTCATTGCTTTGCTTTAATTTCCATGCGCAAAGATGAAGTTTTAAGTTTACGTCTTTTGCAAGATAAATGGAGCCACTTAGCAATCCATTGCATTTAATTTGATTATGCAAACTTTCATGAAATAAACTTGCATCTTAAGATAGAGAAGTGCTTTAAATTTCCCCTGAATGATCTTCTGTTGTTAGAATATCTGAAATGTGTGAATCGCAATGGTTTGCTGTAAAGTATAATTAAAATGTAGCGGGAAATTAATTATTCTCTACTTTATGAGTTGAAGATCATCAAACTGTTTTATTTAGTGCATAAGAGAATACCATAATTATTATCTGATTTGAGAGCAATTATTATATTTCACAATTTTAATAAATTTTGCATTAACAGATGTACACAGATTTTGTTTTTTAAGGAATAGTTATGTATAAAGTTCTCAAAAATGAGAACATTATATACATAAGAGTATGTTTGTGCGTTATTCTGATTTTAGCGATTTCGCTAATTAATATATATTTTTATAAATGTAAAAAGCATTTTCCTAATTTGAAACAAATGAATGATTTTATTTCCAATATTAAAATTAGTATTTGTTTAAATCTCTTATTTCATGTCAGAAATATTATGGAAAGTAATAATATTCTCTGATATTTTTCTATAATGGCTCAAAATTTGCTAATAATTAATAATTTTTATTTGTTTACCAAATTTTAAACTATTATCTGATACATAGGATAAATACTTGGCATGCCATGTTTGTTCCAGAAGAACTATAACAATGAAAACTTTGATAAACAATGAATTGGTCTCCATGTTAAGATATACTATTGGGGCCCAAAACTGAATCATGTTGGGGCAGCTAGAATTAATCATGTGTCTCATCCAACAGTATCTGTGCGATATTCTTTCCAAATTGTGTTATTGTTTGATTTCAAGAAAAATGACGTGTATAAAAATTTAGAAGAGGTTACCAGAAATAAGCTCTGTGCAAATATTACTACAACTAGACAAAGCTATTTCTGCTTTTTTAAAATCACAAAATAACAGTTTTATATATGGTTTTCAATAGAAGTAATCTCCAATATATTTTTTAAATTTTAATTAATCAATATTAAAATATCTTTTGGTTATCTCATGCTAATCTTCCAACTTCAAAGAATAATGCTTTAGTTTTCATTTAGCATATTATTCAATTATTTTAAAGATTTCAATAATGATCTTCTTTCGCAATTTTTCTTAAAACTTAGGAATATCATTTCTGATTTTTATTTCATTTTCTTAAGAACTTGATAATCACTGCTTTATAAAAATCTTAATTTGTACCGTTATTGTTGTATGCACATCAAAGTTTCACAACGGGACGATTTAACTACAAAATAATTATACACTTATTAAAAAATTTGATTTAAATAGTTAAATTGATTTTGTAATGATTACATTTAAATAATTAAATGTGATCAAACATGTTTTTGATCAACATTTAATGGATTGATTCATGATCTTATATGGTTTCGAAATAATAAAATATAATTGGAGGGTGGAACAAAATTTTAAAAATTTTAAACAAAATTTAAAGCTAAGGATTATATTTATATTTCGTAATTGTATTCGATATATAATCTTTCTTTGTCAAAATTAAACTATGGCTATTACTGGTCGATACTGAAATGAGGATTTACAATAGTCCGATTTACAAAACTACACGTGAATCTTGGAACCTCACTTATGAGACGATCTTTTCTTTGGCACCATACGGGAAATGGATTCACACATTTATTAACTTTGTCTTGGTCATTGATGAAAAATGGTCTTTGATCATTGATGAAAAATGGAGCTCAATATCTAACACTATTTGAAGTTTTACAAGAACTACTATATCACTATAATAACATGCTACCTTTAATGAATCCATAGAAAAAAATTCCCTGTCGGCCTGGGAATTTGTGCAAGAAATAATTTTATATTACTACAATGATAATGTTACCTTTGTTGAATCAACAGAAAAAAATCTCCGATTTGAATCCTTTTTTGAGATCCTTGTTGGCCTGTGATAAAGTCTTCTGGACCGGATTAATCCTTCCTTTTTTTATTCCCCTTTCTTCATTTTGTTAGCAAGTTAAACTTAATATTGATAATTGATAATTCGGTTAAGATGATTTGTATGCTAGATGTAGAATTATTATCTCGCTCTAATTATAATGCATCTTCCTTTTTACAATTTACAAGTTAGTTTTATAAATATTTCTATAATTTTATTGTTGAGAGTTTTTACCTTTAATAAAAGATCCTTTTGTAGTAAATTAATGAGACCTTCTCATAGATGTCTTTTTTATGGTCTGACATCAAAAATAAGACTTCTGCACTCATCAATATTTCTGTTCTTTCTGAAAAACCAAAAATTTATTTATTGTTAGATAATTTACTTACGTTTGTCTTCCGACGAAATTCTGTATTGCTAAGTAGGAATTCTATATTGCTAAGTGTGTATACACAAATTATTGATAATTTGGTATGGATTTAGTTCATGGAAACGGAAACAAATTAATTCTACTACAATATAAGATAAACAAAGCAGTTATGTGCCAAATGTCATAACATATTATATCTAATTTGAATTTGTCTTATTCTATTATGTGAGGACATGCCTTTTTCTATGCAGTAAAAAAGCGTACGGCTTCTGATTTTGGAGCTAAAAATCTGCTGAATTTTGAAGTATTGATACAAGCATTTACACGGACTATCTTTTTTAAATTCAGCCTTTCACAAGCGTTTTAATAATATATCAGACTTCATGATTGAAATGAAAGAAATACTGCAGGGTAAATGGTTTCAGTGACATATCTGAGGGGAAGCCCATGGTCGTAGCACAAGTTTTTGACAAAAGGGCTTTAAAAGAGGGTGGGGGATTAAAATGGCTTTTTGCCAAATGAACGAAACCAAAATTTGACACGGAATCGCAGTTATAGTCACAAAGAAAAATAAAAACTTCATTGATATAACTCTTTGTGTTTGCATGTGAAATTGATCAAAATATAGATAGACTGTAAATCCTTTAACAATTTTGGTTCAAAATTTGATAAGCATCCATACTTTAGATGCTAAACTTGGGGATCAAATTTTATCTTCATAAGTTTTTGTGTTTTGAAGTTATTGACTTCATTTCGAGCTGGACAAAAATATTTACGTTAAAAGAATTTCGTTCAGAATTTTACAGAAATCACAAATTTGGTTGTAAATCTATGCATCAAATTTTATCTTTCTAGATCAAGGTGTTCACAGACAGAAATACATAATGACAAAAATATTTTTTCGAACTCGAGAAACTCTGAAATGGGGTGATTTATCAAAAAAATTCTAGTTAAAATTTTTTTGACATTTGCAATGCTTTTTTCTATACTTCATATAATAGAAAGTAAAAATTAGTATTTTTTTCTGTTTTATCTTGGCTGCGTGATTATTTGTGAATTATTATGTAGTGACTCAAAACTTTTCTCCAATGTTTACTTTCATTTAAAATTTGTGGAAAGAACATTGCTTTTGTAAGCTTTAATAATTGATTATAAAATAAAGGCTAAATTAGGTAAGTATAACTTTCGCATATTGTTTAATAAAATCGCCTCTTTTTAAAGACTTTTTAGGCTGTCAATATTTACATTGTTTACTTTCCATTTTTCTGGGTTTTTTTTTCCCTATGAAGTATTTTGTCTTGAACCTGTTTGTGTACCATATTGTATTATGTTTTGATTTCTGAATATATAACACAAATAAATTCAAAAATTGCCTTAGCTGGTTTTTCAGCGCCTTTGTTACATAAGTATAAATTTGTTTTCGTGTAAATATAGGAAGGTGTCTTGAAGATGAAGTCTAGTTTAGTTATATTAACGTCCCGTTTTAAAGAAACACGAGGGCTATTTGGGGACAGACCTCATAATTTTGAACCATGGTCAAATGACGAAGATGACACCTGAAGTGGCCCCCCTCTCTCCACACCACACCACACCACACCAGCAGGAGGACGTTTGGCCTGACAGATTTAACGTGCAAGAGACCCCCTCATACGACGGTTCTTCTTTGGAATCGAGTCTCGAAGCTTACCACCAGGCCACCTCGACCCTGAAGATGAAATCTATAGCCTTCTTTCTCTTCTTGGATCCTTTTCTTTTGAAATGGGTTAAATCTACTGGGTAAACAAGTGGTATAAAATATAATTTTTTGAAATGTTCATTACTGCAGATTAATGTTTGAATCTAAGTTTCTGAAAATTATTCCACTAATTATATTAGTTTAGTTTTTAGTTATATTAATGTACCATTTTTAAAGCAACACTAGGACTATTTTGGGAGACATACCTTGTAATTTTGAAATGCGGTGGGATGACGAGGACGATACCTGAACTGGCTTCCCTTCTTCTAAAATGCACACCAGCTTGTGGGAAGACGTTTGGCCTCGACAGATTTAGCTTTCTCCAGACCCGCTTACGCGACGTTTCTTCAATGGAAGGGGTTTTTGACCAAGACATCCTCCGATCTGAAGTCGAGATCTTTCCTTAAGGCTACCGAAGCCCATTATTCCTTTATCAAAGGTCATTAAAGCATGCTGATTCTAAAATCTTTGGTCTAATGTTATTTAAGTAATACAATACAAATTTTTGAAATCAGGTTTTTTTTTACAATAGCTTTAATTATTTTATATTTATTACTATTTTATGAGATCATTTATTCTCTTGTCTTTTTCTTATTGTTCATTTTTTTAAAAAGAAAAACCCATAAATTACCAAATTCAAAGCAATCTTACTATCTTTAATATTTCCTTTTCCCTTTAAATTGAAGCATATTTGTAATTCTTAAATTGACTCTAATTTCTGAAGATAGAAAATAATAACATTATTTTTTTTTCGCTGCTGCTATAAACAAGATTTTTACAATTGGCTCTGTACCTAACAGCCTCATCATATTTTGAAGCATTCTTAATTTTCTAGAAATAAAATAAATGATCCATAAAAGCCGAAATCATAAAAATAGATTGGTAATGTTCTGTAAGAGTGAGAGGAACTCAAATTCTATAGACAAGTCAATAAACATTCCAATGGTGTCCCAATTTGCTTTTCGTGACTAATACCTCCAGAATTGTATTGCTTTATCGTTGTTTTGTCGTAAACGATTTATGGACGATTCAAATATTCATCTGCATCGAATGGTATTTTGCAAATCACGCGATGCACACTCTCGCTCATAAGAACTATGTCTTGATTCTGGAGGATGACAAGATAGAAATGGGAGGAATGCACAGCCGGGTTCCCATCCGATTTTATGTTCTTTCATTATTAATGGGGCTTTGCTTTAATAGGTACTGCCGTTGTTTTAAGAGCCTTGCTGGGCTGGAAGAATAATGCAGCCCGCAAGAAGTGATTCATTGTGTTTTGCTTTTGTAGTATGCTTTATTTAGATGGGATTCTTAAATTGATGTTTTGCCTTAAGATTGAATGGGGAATTACGAAATAATTTTAAGAAGTTTTAGAATTGCATATGTCGAGTCCGCTTTGCCGGATTCGAATGAATCACAAATTTATTCCATTTAGATTTTTTTTACAATTTTAAATTGTATAAAAATGTATTTTTAGAAATTAGAACATTATTTATATTAATCAACAATTAATGGAATCATATGATTGTACTGTCACGACAAGATTAATTGTACAGGATGTAACGAAATGTTTCTCTTTGTCACACAAAATGCATACAATATATCTTATACAATATTTATAAATAATACTTTTTTCAAAAATGCATTTAATATGTTAAATAAGAGGTGAAAAAATGTGCTAAATATTATCAATCCCAAATTTTTTTTCGTATAATTAAGACTTACATTGATAAAATTAAAAAATATTCATAATTAAAGAGCAAATAGGAAATTATAAGAAAAAAATCAGTTAAACACCATGAATTACTGAAAAGAGTTATTAGAAATCAACTAAAGAATTAGAATTCTATTTGTAAATAAAAGGTTGTCACATAATTTTCTCCCATTTATTCTAATAAATGTGTTAGCTCCAATCCATACATATAAAATGGCAAGCCAGTGAAAGACGCAAATTTTCATATTCCTATTTTAAATATAGTATAATGCTTTAACTGTAAGCTATTGGAGAGCAAAAATTATTAAAATTTTATATTTGAAGGGAATTTAACATTTTTATCGACTCTGATTTGCGATCTTTGGTGGTTAATAGCTGACATGCTGTTATTTCGCAAATATCAGAAATCCGAATAAGTAAGACACCTTTTTTCGACCGACTAAAACCAAAATTTGATATAAAACTATGATTGTAGGCCTAAGATAGCACATTATATTTCATTGTATGCCATTTTGTTGTATATATTTATGTCATTCATTGCATATAATTCTTTGCATGCCATTATTTCATTGCCGCTGCATTTGCATGTATGTAGAAGAATAAACCAATAGAAGCTAGTCTTTTCACAATAGGAATGAATTCAAAATTTCATATCTGTTTACATTACAAGAGCTAAAGTTACGCATCCAATTTTATTATATTTAACTTGTATTTTACGTTTTCTAGATATCGTATTAACTTGTACTAAGACAACTGGACAGAAAAAATTCTTTTGATTAGAATTCCTCAATATTTGATGGAAATTTTTGAATTTGAGCTTAAAAATATATTTGAAATTTTATCCTCCTAGCTCAAAGCGATTTAGAATTATTTTGTTCACACTTAAAAAAAATAAATTCTTAAGTAAGTTTTCTAAAGAAGAAAACATTAGTACATTCTTTAGGATGTCAAAACTCCTATTAAAAATACTTTTATTCCTTTTTTTAAAATTAAAGCCTATTTACTTTTCCTTTCATTGCAAATTAAAAAGTGTTTTGAAACTTAATTATTTATAAATAAGCAAAAAAAAAAAAAAAAAAAAGAAGTTAAAATTCTATTTTAAATGAGATACTGTCACTTTAAAAATTGATATTTCTAAAGTGGTCCACTTTTATAAAGCGCATATAAATTCAAAGTTACTCATTTCCAAAAGAAAATAAAAACTAAGTTTCAAAATAGTAGTATAGCAATAATTGCTTTTCCCTTCAAGAAAATAAATATTCTGGCTTGCTTTGTACAAAAATTATCAGGGATTTCAGCGGTATCAGTGCATTTGTTACTATAACTGAATATTATACCTTTTTATTAATGTTTTGAATAAGAAATGAAAAGTGAGAAACATTATGATGCAATGTAAAATACCTTATCAATAAAACGATGAATAGCCTAATTTAGCGTAATATATATAGATAATATTTAAAATCCATTTATTTTAACCTTATTCAATTTCGCACCCCTTAACAGGTTGAAATGAATATTTGATTTTAGTATCAAAAAAGATTAACTTGGCTATTAAAACGTTTCTGCTTCTGTCCAAGAGAGATGATATTAGAATGAAACTGTTTTGAGTTACCTCCCTTTTTTTGAAGAAATCACCACATAAATATTAATTTTGCATCATATTAAAATTGAAACAAGTAGTTTCATAGTGACATTAATTTTAGTACATTTTTTTCCCGATTTATAATTAATTTTTAAAGTTAAATAACAAACTAACAAGTACATTTATGCTTTTTACATACAAATAGAACTAATAGACACAGATTAGGTCCAGGATGCAAACGCTAATAAAGTATAGATTTGGTAGAAAAAGCAAAAATATCTACCCATTCAGTTAAACAATCTGCATATCAAATCTTACTTTCCTTAAAACTCTGTCTTTAATCTAGATATGGATGAAGAAATAAATTCGAAACGTTATTCATAAATAAATGTGTTTCGCCGTCATCCATCAAAGATTACAAGACATTTTGTCAGTAGTTTTCGATTTCACTTGACAGTTATCTCATTATTTATGATTGTAAGGAAAGTATTTCCGAAATAAAATTTTGAAGTTTCTGGTTATTTATTTACTGAAATATGTGTTCTTGTAACATGTTTGTTCTGTTTTTTTAGGTAAAATTTTAAACTGTGTTCCCTAATTTTTTCTGATACGATTTTTTTCTTTTTGGAGTTTTCAATAAAACTGCATAATAATCCAAAATTTTATTTTTAAAAAGGTTTCTTGACAGTTTCTTATGTTAGCACTAGATGTAAAAATTTCTTAGCACTAGATGCAAAAATTTTATGAAAATAATATTTAGTATTTAAATGTGCGAACAAATTACGTAACTGATAAAAAGGAATACAACGAAATAATAAGGAGAATTGGCAGCAGATAGAAAGTAGGAATAAAATGTAAAACTATTAGATACTAGACATAAAAATTTTTAATGTAGAAATATCATTATTTATATTTACACGTGAATAAGTTCTGTAATTCATAAGAACGACGACTTCGTATTAATAAGCAGAATTGACAGATAGAAAAATAGGATTAAAATGTAAAACAATTGATACTAGATGTAAAAATTTTACAATATAAAATTAGTATTATTTTTTACTATGTGCGACCAAATTTTGTTACTGATAAAAAGGACGATTTCTTTTTAATAAGCAGAATCGACAACAGACAGAAAATAGGAATACAGGGTAAAATTAATTGGATGCAAGATGCAAAATTTTGTCAATATGTAAATTTTATTATTTATAATTTACACGTGAGAATAAATTCTGCAACTTCAAGACGGTTTCAGATTATTAAGTAAAAGTAAAGTGATTGGCTACTCTTAGTAATTGAATTGTCCATTTTTGGTTTGCCTATCTCGTACAATGCATTTATGGTTCACAAGAAGCAAATTTCAGTTTATTTTAAATTTTTAAAAAAGATATTAGGCACAAAACAAGAAAATGTTTTTTATCGTTTTGTTAATGAGCATCAAAGTAATTCATTATTTTAAGAAATTTAACTACCTTAAAATTCGGGATTGTGTAAGTTAAAGTATGTAAATTTAGTGAGAAGAAAATTATTTAGAAATTTCGAAACGAAAAATATGACGTGATATAATTATACAACACAAGATATTAATTAGTTAGATGTCTGCTGACATTGATAATCAATTTTGTCTTATGACTATGACATCCCTGATTAAATATACATAACACGTGCATTGATTTCTGATATAAATCATTTCAGTGCATTGATTTTTAGCTTAAATATCTAAATAAAAATTTTTAACGATTTTTTAAAGAGTTTTAATTTAAAGAGTTTTTTTATTGAACATTTTAATAAAAAATTAAAAAAAAAATTCTGAGATCTAAAAGTGATTTATGCAAATGAAATAAGATCATTATTTCTTACGTTCTTCATAAAATTTTAATTTTCAACGGGCATTACATTGAAATTCGATGAATAAATATTTAAATTTCTATCACGGGTAGAATGATGTTATCCATAATGGATAAAAATCTCATTTAGCTCGCCAACACGAACATTCGAAAATTAACTGCATTTCGCCGAAGACGGTAAATTGAAATTATTTTATGGATTCATTATTCAAAAACAATATTTCGAAAATATTCTAATACCGTCACAGGAAAATAAGTGGAAACATTAATGATCTTTTTCCACCCACGTTAAACTTTTAGACCGAATAACTTCTTCTAAGTTAATTATAAGAAAATGTAATTTGTAAAAATATAAATAAAAAAAATACTTGGTGAAAAGTCGAAAGTTTTATATTTTGAAACTGTTATGATGCTTGGTAAGTAATTTAATTAAACAGCAAGAAATATATTTGTTAATATATCAAATTCAGTTAATTTTATTAATTATTTTATACAAAAGTGTGGGTAGTGTATTTCATACATACTGAATTTGCAAGAAGTAATAATTATTTTTGTTATTTTGAGTATTGCATAGCGATTGTTTCGTTGATTATAAATCCTGTAAAATCTTAGAATGTTCTGAATTTCATTTTAAATTAATTGATTTAAACAAGAAAAGTCTAGAAAAAAATTGTTATTTTGAAATCATGACCAGAAACACAACGCTGGTATGTGTATATGGTGCCTAAAAAAACAACCAAAATGTCATTACAATAATATTTACTTTCATCTATGATTCGTGTATTTAAAATAGTTTGACAAATCAAAGAACCAGCTCTTCAATCGCAATCACTGAGCAGATTTCATCAATTTTTATACCACATGAAAATTAAATTTTCATATGATATAAAAATCAGGAAATATTATTTCAGATGAAACTTTTTGAGCTTTCTATAAACTTATGACTCCCAAACCTGTTTTCTCTCACTTGGCTTCTTTCTTCATCTTTGAAAGATAATGCAAAATAACTAATGCATGAAGTTTTCAACTTTAGCAATTAGACTGGTATTACAACTTATCATGGCCAAGCAAACTCATTAATTTTCAACCGCCTGATTATTCTACCTAGGGAGATTCAGGTTCTGAACATATAAAAATTGTCAAAATCAGGGCAGAATTTAGTGAAGGGAGTTCAAAAAATTATATCCAAGAGCGGGCAGTCATTGATTATCGTTCGAGGAGCTATCTCTTCACATGAAATAACGCTCAACGGTGAGTTTCTCTATAAGGATTTACAATACAGAATTTTTTTTAAAAAAGAAGGTGGTAAAAAGCGCGTAACTATTGCCCCTTAGCTAGGAACATAATGCTTTATAGGAAATGAAACTTATCGAAAACGCTTCAAATTGTGGTTAAAGGCCTCTATTACTGCTTTTCCTGTTACAAAATGTGAAAGCTTTTTTCCCAGTTTTGCTCAAAAATGGAGAGTCAAAGAAATCAAGCTTCCATTAATTATATATACAGAAGTCATGAACTTTTACAAGAATCAAAAATAGAGGAAAGAGGTCACCCGTAGAGATTCGGGGTGGGGGGAGGAGAGTTGATGTTTTGATTTTCTACATACACTTAAATGTAGTAATGAGTAAACAAACTCTAACATTATCTACTGTCAGCGAAACACTGCATGCGCATCTCGCTAATAGAATTTGTTTAGTCATTCCACCAAACTATGGTGATTCACATTTTATTACAACATAAGAAAACAGTATTTTAAATTATATTTGTACAATATATATAGAGAGAGTATTCTGAATTGTAAGTTATACATAGTAATAGACGAAATTGGCTCAGTTATTGAAGCTAGAACTTCCAAAAAGGGAAAATTAGCAAAATATCTCGAAAATGGAGGGTGATGAAAACATAACAAATGGTCAATTAATGACATAGGAATCATGAATTTTTATCTTTATTGTAATAAAGGTAAGCCTCTTTCAAACATCAAATGGTTTGCAGGAACTATGCTATCTAAATTTTTCAATTCAGTATTTAATGTCTCTTGTTTGTTTAATGCTAACTGAATTAAATTTTTTTACTCATTATTTTAACTGTATGACTTGAAGTTTAATCACTTTTGCTTCAAATTAAATTTCAAATTTTAGAAAAGTAACAGATATTAATCGAAATGTATAGTATGCTAATTAGGAAGGTGTATGAATTCTAAAATATGTGAGAAACACGGCTATCGAAATTTGAAACTTAAAATATTTTTCCAAAGAAGCCGTTAAGGATACAATACATAAAATAT
>JAPMOQ010032104.1:4925228-4936345 GCA_026543055.1 Argiope trifasciata
TCATTTAATTAATTTCAAAAAATTTGAAAATTTTATTTTCAAAAAATTTGAAATAAAAGGAGAATATTTCAATATCTCTTATGAGGTATATTGTATTTGAAAAAATCTACAAACAACAATTTAATTCGAATATAATATTTATTTGTAAATAATGTTTAATCTATAAATATGTTTACAAATAATGCCTTATGCATATATTCAATATTTGCAAATAATAATTTCCTTAAAAAAATGGTTTCCTTTAAAGCTAACAAATAGATGAGAAGAATTTAAATTTTATTAATTAATTTTTTTTTTCTAATATGAGATTTCAAATCGCTAAACTTCATTCTGTTGTTCTTTTTAATTTGCATCAGAATTTCTTAAATTGCAATCATGACCACCAAATTTGGAACATAAAAATTCTAATATAACAGTTTCTTGCAAAATTGTATTTTTTGTAAACAACAATATTTTTTAGAAAAATACGGTTTTATTAAAGTAGAAAGTTAAAGAATTCCTAGAACCGAAAAAAATTAAAATGTTTTAATTCCGTATATTAGATTCTAAGCAACTAATTCAGAAAAAAAAAACCCTGTTATGATCGAAATTAAAATGAATTTTTGTATTTTGTAATGATTGTTTTAGAAATCTAATTTTATGATAAATGTTTGATGAACATTATTTTAAGGAAATGTAATCTAATCTAATATTTTATTTTAGAAGAAATAATCCGTCAGATATATAATAATAAAGATATTAAATCAATCAGTAATTAATAAGTAGTTTTGTTTTTATGTAAAATTTTAATTTATTTCTAAAAGTCATCAAAATATGGGAGAAATATATAGAATCATAAAACTTAAGAACTGAAAAACTTAACAAAACAAAGAAAGTTTTCTATAAAGCATTATATAAATTTTAGCTGGTGCATATATTTTATTAATATTACTACAACGCCTGATTGATGAAGGTGAACATTGATTGAAATATAAAATTATATCAGATTTAAAAGAATATGAAGGAAAGCTGCAAGAAATATTTATGATTTGAAGAAGATATTATAGAGCCAGAATCGCTAAAAGTATTATTTTTTAAAAAAAATGGTAATTTATCTCTAAGATTTATTCCTAGGATCATGTTATCAAATCTATGCTTATTTTGAATATAATAATGAAAAAGAAAAGAAACTTTAAAATTCAAACTCATGGAAGGTTACACCCTTTTCTAGAAGATTCTTCCGTTAGATCTAATGACTTTATAAGTCTCTCGATTCTCATTTATATCTATCAAAAGCCACAAAGTAACTTTACCTTTTGGGTGGAGAGAGTTTTAAATAAACTGAAATGGCTCTCTCCATGCTCGATATTTTGTACTCTAAATTCAAATTGAATAATACTTGAAGCACATAAAGGAAGAGCCTGGAAGGCAAATTTAAAATTCCTTCCCTTAATGTCCTTCTTATCCTAAAATACATAAGTGATTTCATCGGCTCCGCTAATGACCCAACTCCGCAATAAGTCACACAAGAAGAGAAGAGAACCTCTCAAAAATCATTGACTCTTCCTCTACCTGTGACAAGTAAAAAAGGATTGAAAAATAGTCCCGATTCTTCGCCAAAAGACCATTTTTACTGCGTGGTCCCCTCGCCTATTGACTGAAAGAAAAAGAAGGGGAAAGGGAGGTGGGTTGATGCACCGCTCGAGGTCCCCCTCCCCATTCCAGTTGGTAGAAAAGTACTAAGAGTTCTGTGGTGCGGGGAGGTGCAATTTGCAAAGATAGCGAAAATTTCTTCCTCCCCCCCCCTACCCATCACGCGAGTCCTGCGAAAGTGCAGATGTTTTTTTACCCCCCTCCAGCACGTGATTAGGGTGCTGGGAAGCAGGTATTTACTGGAGTTCCGTGCATTTTGTAACTTCTTATGATTATATACATGTGTGAGAGCAAATATACAGTGTGAGTATCCAGCTTCTCTTTTTTGTTTTATTTTGTTTTTAGTTTTTCTGTTTCCTCCGGACTGCACCGCTGTGGCATTGTGGGATGGGGACGCGTGCGATGCATGCCACAAGTTAGGTGAGGTGTGTCTCTCTCACGTGCCTGCGTTTGGTTACACACTTCCAACTTCAATCACAATAAGGTTACGTGATGCCGCGTGGTCGTGTGAATTTCGCCTCTCATAACTGCTATTTAAATTTTAGTGTGGGATATGAGAGAATCCGTTTAAATATACTGCGGAATTAAAAGGACATTGTAAGCACTTTAAACATACGTTTAGCTTATTTAATTGCATTAAACTGTTAGAAAATTATGCTTTCGAAATATGTTTATAGAGTCAAATCTCATACCATTTACTCTTAAGAAGAGTATTTGAATAAATGTTCATTTTTTAAATGCTTTTCTAATAAATAGCTTGTGTAGGGAAAAAAAAATGTGCATGACATATTATGCCTATTTGTTATCAGAAAAACAGCAAAAATGAAAAAAAAAATCTTTTAAAAACCTTCTTATTCGGGTGCGAAAATGTGTGTATGTATTTTTATTTATATATATATAAGTAATCAAAAGCCTTAAATAATTAAAACACATTTCCGGAATCATCAAAATTTAAATGATTTCGGAAAGCCAAAACTCATTATGTCGGAATCGAAATTAAAATTTTATTCGCAATTAAACTACAAAAAGTAAATGAAAAATAAAAGCTAAATGAAATGAAACCTATTTATGAAACAAATCTAAATTAATATAATTAAGTAAATGAAAAAAAAAATGAAACTAATAACGGAAACGAAACTAAAATTTGGAATTGAAACTAAAAATTATTCCGGATTCGAGCAAGTTTAAAATTTCAAAATTAAAAACCTATCATTGTATGTAGTGATCGCTAATACAGCTACTTTTAAAATACAGATGAATCTAAATAAATTACCAATATAAGCCAAGTAAAAAATAATACAACATAATCAAAATTATAACAAATAGAAAAAGAATCCGGCTCGAAGACTTTTTCAAGGGCCAGCCTCACGCAAGGATTCAAAATAAGGGATTTTTTTCTGTCAAGAATCGGACAGAGTTTAATAGTATTGAACTCCCGTAACTCTAAAATAAAGGCAAAAGAGATTAATGTTGCTATGGTTTCAATCTATGATGTTCAAATTGGTGTTTCACTTTTGCCTTAATTTTCGGAGAATTTTTTCTGAAATTTATTATCAGATGGTAACATACTTATAAAATCAAAATTTAATTGAAATAACTCCTTAATTAATAATTAAATAAGAAATGTTTTAAAATGTTATAATTTTGGAGAAAAACGCAAGTGTACAGTATTTCAGAAGTGTTATATTAAACTCCGATTATTCTTATCAAATTATTAACCTGACATTCAAAACTGTACATACTTATGTAGAAAGAATGAATTTGAAATTTTTGTAATGTTGATTATTTTCCTATTTTTTATTCGAGTTCTCTGGAAAATCATTTGATAATTTTAAACTTAGTTTTCCTTTCGGTATTTTAAGAGTAATTTTAAAAATAAAGAAAAGTAGAAAAAAGTTATGAGTTTGAGAAGACAGCTTTCAAGATATTTCAAAGCTCAAAAATATGCTGATTATAAGTAAAACAACACAATTTTATTTACATAAAGAAAATATAGAATTAAGTTCCCACATCCATTCAGACTTTGCAGAAATCCTTATATTTTCGCTTGTTCTCCTGAAATAAACAGAGATAATTTGAATTGAAATATTGAATACTATAATAAAATACTATTTTTATTATTGAATACTATAATAAAAATACAGGATTTTAAAAACATTTTTTTAATTCTAGAAATAAAATGTTTGCTCTCATTATTGACTATCTTAAAATCCTTTTGGTTTTTTTTCAAGAACCAATAAGATCAACTCTTATTTGATGAAATTAAAATTCAGGAGTTAATAATAATTATAATTTAATGTAATTTCACTTAAAAATTTTGAAAAAGCTGCAGAATCTTTTCATTCATTCTGGTATTCAGTTTAATAAATTTTGATTTAAAAAATTTAGTTTAATTTCTGTAACGTATATATGTCAAGAGATTACTTTTCGGAGAAAAATTTAGCAGTTGTGGAATTATATGTACCTTATTAAACTATATCAATATTTCATAATTTTTCCATGATATGATCATTTTAAAGCAAATATTTCATTAATTTTTCCTATTCCATTTTTAAATTTCGTATATTTGAAATAAATTAGCTCACTCTAAAATTTAGGCGTTAATGAAAAGCATTTTTAAATTTTTAGGCATTATTGACAAAAGTGAAAATAAATATTCGAAGACACAGTATTAACCTTGTTACTTTAAAACTTAAATTTATGCAAATATTGCATTCAGCTAGAAAAATTTATCATAACGTTGCACAATAGCAAATGGTACTTTGCAATTAACCATCGTAAAAACAGAAGTATGCTTTATTATTCTAAACAAAGTCGTTTGTAACAGTTATACCAATATGAATTGTGAAAAATTGTTTGCATTGAAATAGAAAATATTATGCAATATTAACAATAAATATACTGATATATTGGTTATTAAATATACTGATTATTATTAAATAATAATACTAATATAAAATATACTGATTATTATTAAAAAATATACTGATATATTGGTTAATTGCAATAAATGATCGAAATATTTACAGTGAAATAATATTGGCAATTCAAAATTAAATTTACCTTAATATTTAGAAGAGTTCACCGTATCCGTAATTTCCATATCCCAAACCACCATAACCGTAGTCCCCATATAGAAGACCATCTCAGCCGTGGTCTCTATATCCGTTATTTCTTAAACCATATCCTCCATAATAACCATGTCCTTGTGCCTTCTTGAAGTATCTGGTTCTGATTCTGATGGCTGTAATGTAGAATGACATTCAGGAGCAAGCAGCAATGGCTATAAAGTCAAAACGGGAACCGAGAAACATAGAAATTTTTCAGTCAGTAGCTATATTAAGCATTTAAAAAGATGTATTTCATTCCCAACAAGAGTGGGTGACATATTTTAAAAAATGTAAGTAGTGAGATTTAACGATAATTTGAATTTATTTCAAAGATTTTTTAAAGAGAGGTATGAAGTAAATTTCAAAATATTTAAGAAATTTCTAGTTTAGTTTATTTTTGTTTCAGTTCAGAATTTAATGGATTTGTTTTCGAAATAAGTTATTTATATCAACATGAATTTGTGTTTTGAACTGAAATTTATTAGTCATTTTAAAAATCCATACTCTAATTTATGGTAATATTTTACAACAGTTCCTTTTTATTGCTAATTGATTTTTTTTATTTCCTTTTACATTTACAAATGGAAATTCAATTGCATTTGTTCTTGTTAATGTCGAAAGATAGAAATATAATGAAATCTATAAAATTTAGAAAGTAATTAATTTAAGACTGGTATTTAGATAAATAATTTGTATCGAAAATGTTTTTATTTCAATTGCTAATTTTAACTCTCTGACTGCTTATTCCATGATTTCTGCAGTTTGTCAATTCAGCCCATTTTCTATTGCATACCACCTTTATCTCAGTTTATTATGCTTATTTTTATGATATCAGATTTTTATTGTAACATATTATAATCTTGTAATATGAAGTATCAGTTCACTTGAAAATTGAATATTAAAATTAAATGAATATTATGAGAGAACAAATGCTTTTACCCAACAAACCAACTTGTATGCACAATAAATAAATTGTGGATGCAATTTCGAGTAAGTAATAACATATATGTCTCGAAGATTGCTTTGTTATTAATAATAACGAAAAGGTTTTGGATTTTTTAAAAGATAACAAAATTTATAAAATTAATACTTTTGACTTTGAACATTTATATACCAACCTTCCCCATGAAGAATTAATAAATGTCTGCACTCTTATATATGACAAATATTTAAATGCAGATATAATTAATAAATATAACTGGTTGGTTTTATGCAATTTTAATATTACCGAAAATTATGTTTTCAATGGTATTAATTTTTACAAACAAGTTAAGGGTATTCCAATGGGTACAGATTTCTCAAGTGCTTTAGCCAACATTTTCCTACATTATTACGAGAAAAAAAATAATTAATAATTACTTAATAAACGGATGGAGATTTATTGATGATTTAATTTTAATTAGATAATACCAATATTGTTACTAACTGCTATTATAAGGAATTAATTTTAACAGAAACAAGTAAATTGCTAATAAAACAATAGTTGGTATTTATGATAAAAGAGACGAATTCAGATTTAATAGAATTAAACTCTGTAATTATCACTCTAATATTAACTCTAAAATTTTCCAAAAATTAATTTTCTCACAATTTAATAAAATTAAAACAATTTGTAATAACAAAATTTCATTTATAAAAGCAACAAATAATTCTATTAAAAATTCAAACAATAATGATTTTTCCAAAAACTACTGCAATATCAATATTTTATTAAAAAAAGAAATGATGAAATATTAGTAAAATAGATGGCGCTCATAAACTACATTTATCTTTACACTGTATTATAGTTAGAATTGCAGTTCGGTAATACGGTGAGATATTTCCTGCAGGTGATAAGTTCTTTCTCTTTTTGTTTTCTTAATTAATTAATTGTGTTGTTCGTTTTATTTAGGTTGAATATTCTTTTATAGTTTTATTTTATATATTTTTGTTTCATTTGGTGATATTTTTTAATGTTTTGCTTTGTTTTTGTGTTTTTTGTTGTTTAAATTGGTATGTCTCTTTTGCCTTAATTTTGAGGGGATTTTCGGGTCACAAGGGGTCAGTACTTTTGGACATTGTCCGATGCCCTCACAGAAAAAATCACTTATTTTGAATCCTTGCCTGGGAGTGATCCTTGAAGAAGTTTTCAGGCCGGATTCTTTTTCTTTTGGTTATAGTTTTGATTCGGTTGTGTTCCTTTTTGCTTGGCTTATTTTGTTAATTAATTTAGATTCATTGGTATTTTAGTTGTAGCTGCATTTGCGCTCACTTAATACAATGACTGATTTTTAAAAATTTTAAAACTTGTTTGAATCCGAAATAATTTTTACTTTCGATTCCAATTTTAGTTTCGTTTCCGTAATTAGTGTCATTTTTGTTTCGTTTACATAATTTTATTAATTATATTAATTTAGATTTGTTTCATTAATTGGTTCTATTTCATTTACTTTTCATTTTGTGAACTTTTAGCGCTTAATTCCGAATTAAGTTGTTATTTTGATTTCCCTCTAATTAGTTTCGTTTTAATTTTTATTGGTCAGGGAATGGGTTTTAATTATTTTAATGCTTTTATGGTTGTATATATATATATATAAACGATACTTCATTGTCAAAAGAAATATGTTTAGAATTAGACAATTATTTTGGCATTGAAAGTGTCAATAGTTCTTCACCTTTCATTTAGATCATGCGTGCATTCACCTTTTGAATTTATTAATTTGTTTATTGAAAAATATTTATTTTTAAATTATCAAAAGGATAATTATTATTATCCCTTTATTCATTAAAACTACTTACTGTTTATTTTTTGGTTTAAAAATATTAAAGATGCTAAGTTTAAAAAATAAATCTTTACTGCCCTTGCTTCTTTTATTTTTTAAAAATTGACATTTTCTTCTTTTATTGATTTTTCGATCAATTTTTACTGAATTCTAATTTTTAAATAAATAAAATAATTGTGGCTTTTCCTCAAATTAGACAAGTTCTATTCTGTTTAAATTTAATATGATGCATTTTATTTATGTAATTAAAAAGATTATGTACATGTGAGAGTTATAAGTAAAATTACAACTCCTTTTGATTATAAGCCTATTTTATCTAATACTATAATACGAGGAATGGTTGCCAAGTCGAAAATCACCCCAGAATTAATAAACTCCGGTAAACTTGGGAGTCTGGGGTTTTTGGCCACGAGGAATCGATTGGCGCCAGTTTTGAAGCGCTACGGTCGAGCAGTTCGGAGTTACAGATAGGATATTTTCAAACTTTATTAGTTCGCCATAATGGCTACTTAAATTTTCAAGCGGTAACGTGCTGCCATCTATAGCCAATATGGCGAACTAATAAAGTTTTATGTTTATGTTGTTATAGGTTTATAATATGTTTCTTATGTATGTATATATGTTTGGTTTTTCTAAATAAATTCGTCAAAAATATTGAACTTCAACACACTTCAATCTTTACCTTTACTTTACCTTTGTATAGAATAGTTCCCTTTACAAACTCTAACTTTGTTTAGAATAGTTTACAATGGTGCACTTTAACCGGTTATCTTTTCACCAATGGTTTCACAAATTTTCTTATGGCATGTATTGTTTTGATAAATCACAATTGAAAACTTAAATCTTCGAGTTAGCTTCGATACCTGTTTTCTCCGAGCGGAGCTCGATCACCCGCTGGTAATTAAAAAAGAATAAAAAAAACTAGAGACAATTACTAGTACTTTCATCATGTTGAAGTTAGAGAGAGAAAGGTAGGTTTATTAATTTGCTCGTTTTCCAGCTAAATGATTTTTCACAAAGAAACTTTTACTTTTATACAGAATTTTAGTTCCTTATCGCTTAACATGATTGATTGTTCTCTTGTCATATTGTGTTACATTGAAATAGTTCAGTTTGATAAGATGTTGAAACGTATGATAATTAGAGCAATTTAATAATGTCGATTTCAAAAATTTTCCCATGAATGTAGTTAATGGCACTTAAATTAGTATTTCATATCCATGAAATAAGTACTTATATTTTTATTTATCTAAACTTAAGAGCGAATTTTTTATTATTTTATTTTCCTATCAGTTAATAAAGAGTACTAGATCCTAACTCTAGTTTGTATCTGCATAAAACGGCTGACATATATTATATTTTATCTCAAAATAGAATTGATTTGTGTTCTAAATAATTTTTTTCGTAATTTTCTTTACATTATATAAAAATTCGACAATATAAAGAGATTCTATAATAAAAATATGCAACTCTATGACAACTGTTAATTCATATGGATATAAATGTTTACTTCCAGGAGTGACTGAACATAATTTAAAAAATATTTTAAATAATTAATTATTACATTATATTTTATCTCAGAATATAATTGATTTGTGCTCTAAATAAATTCACAACAAATGTCAAAAAGCTTTTGAAATCACCCGGCTCTTAGAAATTGAAAAATTGTCTGATAATCTTTTAATTACATATACATTTTATTTAATCATTTTAATAGTTTTTTTTAAAACTATTTTTTGCATTATATTATAAAAATCTTCAAATATGTTAAATGAAACGAAATTATCTTGCTAACTTTAGATTTTATTGGATTTTTTTTCGAAGATAAAGTCTATCTATTTTCTATTCTTTGCCCACAAAGACCAGAGAAACAACTGAAACATGATTAAATTATCTATCTGAAATAAGAATTTCCCATCATATTCTCTAAACATGTATAAATAATGTACAATTCAATTTTTCATGGGATTTGATTTACAAAATCAATGTAACTAATGTTTTATTAAACGAAATCAAAAATTATTTTTATATTGAGTATGGCGGACGATAGTATGAGCTTAAAGGCTTTGATTCTTTGTATTTAACATTGAAATGGGTGTTCAAACTTACGTAAAGATTTATTGTAAAATAATTTATGAAAAATCTCTGAGTCCATAATTTTTAAATAATCATGTTGTCTGATTGATTGATTGATCTTGCAATAAATATATTAAAAATCAAACTGTACTAACAAACCTTTACTAATATTATAAATGTGAAAGTTTGGATGGATGAATGTTTGTTACTCAATTATGCCAGAACTGCTGTACGGAATTGGATAAAATTTAGCACAAAGATAGATTATAGTCAGTAATGGAATAAAGGCAACGTTTTATTCCGGTTCATTCAGTGGTTAATTTTTTATTAATTAAAAACCAACTTTCGCTCTAAAAAGCTGAGGCCAAATCCCTTGAAAGATGAGTAAGGCTCTTGGTTTTTTTCTCCAACAGTAAATTTCCCACGATTCTGTTTATTTCTTTAGTGTTTGATGTATTTAAAATCAAATGTTGTCAATTAAGTGATCTTTCGGATACATCATGAAGTATTTTAAATTAAAATAAAAAAGAATAAAGAATATAAAACATTTCTAATCTGCATTGCATGACCCAAGCTGGTGTGGGAAAGTCAGATATTTACGTAACTCTAATTGACATTGAAAGTTCCCACGTGATTATTAACAACTGTGCTTTCATTTTAATTAAAAGTTTAAAAATTATGTGTATAATACTGTTGCAGCTATCTCAATAAATAAAATAGATTTGATTGGACTTGATTTGCTGTTTTGTTTTATTTTGGGTATTCAATGTAAATAAATTGATTTTACGTTAATCGTGTGTTTTTGTTAATAAGTTGCATTTATGCTATATACTTCTCGTATATGCTTATACTTTTAAATGTATCGTTTTTAGATTAGGCTTAATTTTTTTATTTGTCATCATTTGATAGTTTTTCGTACATATATACCAAAATTTCCTAGCGAACATAGTCGGGGTAATAGCTAGTAAATAAATAAAGGTTTTAAGAAAATATTAGAATTATTTGGTTCAACTTCTGTTGCTAATGTTCTGACAGATATTTGACATTTTTTCCCCTCATACAGTCAATTTACTTTTAATGCTATACAATTTCACCCAATTTCCAAGTGTGTAAAGCAGCAACTGTGCTATTAAGGAATTTTTTTATATGAATCCTGTCCAAAAGGTATTTTGTGGTTGATGAATTATTTTAGTTCTTTCTGGTTCACCTTTAAATGTCGAAACACTTGACTGAGCACATTATCTTGTGCTTATGGCAGTTAACTGTATGTTTTTATTTTCAGAAAATGTTATTGGTTTTTACATTTTAACATTATTAGAAATTTGATTTATTTAATTTATTATGAACATCAATAAATGCACAAATCCAAATAAGATGGGCCTTAAAATATAGTACACTTATTTTACACAGGAGATTTCATTTTTATTAAAGAATTTTAACTGGATTCATTTCATATCCAATACATGTGATTTAATATTATTTATTCATTGATCTTGCTTATTTAGCGCAAACAAGATATTTCTTCCGATTTATCCAC
>JAPMOQ010032104.1:4936745-4977771 GCA_026543055.1 Argiope trifasciata
TATATATTTCAATTTATCAGACAATGATTATATGCAAGGAAATTTCTTGAAAAACTTTTAATAAAACTTTTAAGTGTCATATAGCTTGCAAAGTAAGTATTTTGAAATTATTTTCAAATTTCATTTTCTTTGAATAATGTTAATGAAGAATTGCAATTTTCTGAACAATTCTGAATATGACTTCAAAGTTTTATCTATTATTCTTGAGACATAAATAAGTTTATTTAAAAATCTATTCATTTTTTTTCGCTGTTAATTTTATATTTATTTTTCATTAATAACATTTAATATTTATTCAATAAGAATGGCATCTAAAGTCTAAGACACTTAGTACTTTTTCGCGGAAAATAATTTAAATTATTCTATTTTGGTATAAAAATTATATATGTTTGTAATACTTTTATATTTGGGAAGCAAAAATGGTATTTCAAACATTTCTCTGAAAAACACTTGATTGTATACAGTTTAGGATGAACAGTAAGAAAATTTTCTTATTTTAAGTAATTTTAAAAATTTGTCTTGTAATGGGTAAAAGAAAGGTCATTAAAATTCCAAGGAGGATATATACCAAGGAGGAATATATACCATATATACCAAGAAGGAAAGTATTCAATTTAGTGGAACCAGAAAATTGATACGATTTTAAATAATGAATATTGCATGAATTGTTTCACCACGGATAACATCATTCGCAACAACCATACTCTTTCTTTGTTTATTTATTATTCTCATGCTAAATTCAATTCGAAGCGAGAATAAAGTGACTGCTAAAATCAGATCTATAAAAGATCTCAATAACAGATTTTTTCCTTTGAACATATTTACATTTACATTATATTTTTTTCCGTTGAATATTTGTTTAACATGGAATTCCATAATAAATTTTAACCCACTCTCTAATGTACTTGAGAATTGAAATTCTATACGTTTATGTATGCTTAATAGCAATGCACTATTTTAGGATTTTTAAAACTGATTAATTGCCATGCACTAGTGGTGGTTTAATGACACGTCAGGTAGTGTTGTTATAAGGGCGCCATCTAGTAATGATGGTGGCGCCATCTAATAGTCGTTTTAAAATAAAATTGATCTCAAAATGCAGTAGTATTTATTAACATACATTATAAATAATAAAATATGAAGAAATTAGTTAAAAGGTATACGAATTTAATTTAGTGATAGGAGTACGACCACGGTACAGCCTTACAAAAAGTAGTCCTTTCTCCCCCAGGGAGAGAGGAAGCACCTCAATTTCAAACCTTTACATACCAAGGAAGCGAGAATCAACTAACATCTTGGAAACTTCTCATTTCTAAATCTGGAAAGATTCCAAATAGGACAATATTAAATTAATTTAAAAGCTTCTACTTGAACAGCTCGCTAATTAATTCGTGCTCCAGAAATATTTTTTAACGAGTATCTGTTTTTTTTAAAGTTAAATATCTATGCATTGCTCCATATTTCTTAAAACTAAGCTGTTTTGGAAAAGCGTGAACTTATATATCTAAGATATCATTATGCTATACATATTTTTCCTTCCCTTTATTTGACAGCATCGTCTTAGTTCTTTTCCTTTCGACATTATAATTAGGTTTTGAAACTGAATTCTTCTGGTTTATAACAAAATTACCTTTTTATTATTTCCTTTCATTATCAATTTATATAATGATGACTGGAATTTCAAAAAAGTTCTACAAGCAATTTTTAAATTTTAGTTCTCTGTAAACAATATAGAAGGATTAAGTCTCTATATTCACTTTGAGCAAGTACAGAGCACTGAAAAGTGGTAAAAGGATGATCATTAACGCAATCTATAAGTTCCTCGGTTTCGGCTTGTCTCTCATATAACTGAACCATCTACTCTACAGCATATGTTATAATTAGTAGGGTTTCAAGCAAACACCTCCTAACTGATAATGTTTTAATAAATGATATGTGATTAAAAGAGATAAGAAGTGAGTGTAAGTCATTTTAGCTTCTTTTATTTTATTTAAATCTGTATGTTTTTACGAACACATGTTTGTCCTGATTGAAGATTTAATCCAACCATCAAATTTTCGTAGGATTTATTGTTTCTAATAATCGAAATTATATCTATCAAATAACAATTATTTCTATCGAGTAATAAATGAAATAAGAACTGAATTCATTACATATTTAAGTACAAAGCATTTCAGTTATATATTCTATATTATCGATGTACTTATTATGTTGCACATATCTTTCATATAATTAACATTTCATTATAATTTTCATTTTAAATATTTTTTTAATAATTTGATTAATTTGCAAAAGAAATTCTGAAATTTTCATATTTAGAAGTTTGGATCCCCGGAGAAGGCACCTTATAATTGAGGATGAGATGCTTCCGGCATGGTGGTTGGATCTCGACAATTCATTGGGTACAATAAAGGTGGGGTATTTGACTCCCCCATTGATGACGAGACGTGTTTCCTTAGGGCAGGGTTGTACCGTGGCCGGTGATAGCTCTTGAAACTCAACCACAATTCCCACCAGTTTTGCAGTAGCAGTGATCAGGCCATTCAATATTTATTTACGAATGTGTTCGGGAGGGTCGGATAGTCAGTAATAAGGCTATTTAGAAGCTTGTTCTAATCTTCCTATAATAATTTAAACTTCAAAATTCTTTTTACGATTTGCCTATCAATAATGAATTTTAAAACAAAAAATATGTCCATAGCTTTTTTTTTATTTCGTATAAATTGAAACTTTAATCCTAATAAATAACGGAACGCTCCCTTTCTTACATCACTTCTAGATATACGATTTCTGGAGCTTCAGTGAATCAATAAATTCAACTTCTATAAGCTAAGTAATTTTGAGAACGAGCACGATTTTTAAAAACTTGACATAAAAAGTCAAATCATAAATAAAAAATTGTCCGCTGAGAGAGGAAAGAAGTAACACAAATATGAATTTATTTCTTTTGGTTTACTGTGATTCAATAATTTTAATCGTGAATGTTTGACAAAGAAAATAATTTAATTAAATGAAATAAATTTAAAGGATTTCTTTCAAAGCAAATAAAAAATAGCAAAGTTAATTTAAACGGACTGAGGGAATCAAATTCAGAAGTACATAAAAACAGGTTAAAGGAAATTCGAACATTCAGTTTGAAACATCAATTTATAATAGTTGCTTGAGATTTAGTTAATTTATTTGATTACATACACTCTTAATTTTATGGCATCAATAACCTATATATAAAATGGCATTCAATTATTGTATTATCCGAATTAGTATAATTCCAGTGATTACAACAATGAATGATATAGACGAAAAATTTACTTAAAATATAATAAAAACATTGTTAAATTTATAAAATAGGATTGCAGAGAAATAAAATTTGTGAAACTGAAAATATTACTATTATTTTTAACTTTAGAATTGGCATAATTTTTTTGGTGCGATAATATTCTTCAAATCTCATTCCTAAAATTCTAGAAACCTTTAAGTTCAGTGGATTTTTTCTTATTTTTTTATATTATTCTGAAAGATACAAAACTATCTTTTAAATGATTCTTTGTAATGTGCAATATGTATTTTGAAAATTTTGTTTTAAATTAAATCAAGAAATTTTCTCAAATTAAAAGATAAAAAAGTGATTACAGAAAATATTAACATTTTTATTAAAATAGGTACTCTTTTCACATCAAGATTGAATTGCATTGTTATCTTTCATTGACAAAAGGAGAACAACATTTTTTAGTCGGTTCCACATTTTGTCCGGAAAGAAATTAAAAACACTGATTATAATATTTTCTAATTAGCTAAATAAACCATAAAATCATTTAATTTAATGAATAATTACTTTAAAAATATTAAAAACATCCCTTTTTATTATAATTATTGTACATTTTTTAAATAATTAATTTCATTTACAATAAAACAAATTAATAAATAAATAATGAGATCAAAAATATGTCGCCTGAAAATATTTTCGTATAACATTATAAATAAGTAAAGGATTCAATACCATTTATGTGACATAAGCACAAATTTGTTCATGTGATACTTTTATTCTTACTGGTTCTTTTAAAATATAATTTATCATTTTTTATAAATTTTATCAGAAGTATGCAATTAAAAAATGTTTATGTATATTACAAGAGTTCAAAACACCTCCATAATATTAGGGATGAATTCACATAACACCTAACAGGTGCCTCCGCAGAAATAAAGCAATTTATATGAAGTATTTAATACGTAACAAGACACAATATAGCCAAGGATGGTTAATGATCGAATAAATAAATACAATAAATAATAATAATAGTAATAACAATACTTACTAAGTAACAGAATAATGATTTAAAAAATAAAATAAAAACATACTCTGCAATAAGATTCAAGGAAATAAAAAATGTAAAATGTTTTCAAAAAATTATAAATACTACAAATTGAATATATGCATTTGTATATAAATGATGTTCTAATAAGCAATGCTATTGGATCGATATATTCATTACTTGCTAAGAAAAAATGAAAAGTCTAAAACTTCTTACCATTTAAAAATATCCATAACCTCTATATCCGAGACCACCATATCCGTAACTCCCATATCGGAGACCACCGTATCCATAACCCCCATATCCAAGATCACTATATCCATAACCTCCGTACCCAAGGCCATATCCTCCATATCCGACACCATAACCGTCATATCCGAGCCCGTATCCATGTCCTTGTGCTTTTTTGAAATACCTGGTGCTGATTCCATGGCCATGGCCGTGATGACTATAATGAGGAATGACATCCAGAGAACAAGCGGCAATGGCTATTAAGGCCAAGATGAGGACCTATGAGGTTTTGAGTTTATTATTCTTAAGTGATTTCGAAAGTTGAAAAGCAATAATTAATGAAGTTTTAAAAAATATTGTTGATTTTCAGGAATTGTGAAGTAAGTCTTCAAAAATGATATGATAGCAAAATTCATTCAAATTATGTTTAGAATTTTATTCAAATACATTTTTTGTGAATTACAAATATAAAAAGCATTTCATGCTAATAATAGTAAATAGAATTATCCATAAAATTTATTTAAACTGAAAATCTTATTAATTTTTCAAAAATATTAATTAGAATATTCAGAAAGGAATTATCGAACGATAGACTAAATTTTATATCTGAGTATTTTTGAATAATTCCGAAGTAAATTTTACAAATCATTGATAATGAAACCAAAAATGCAGGAGAATGCTTTAATCTGTTTTTTACATTTACATTTGTTTTTTACATTTTGTTTTTTACATTTTTACATCTATTTTTTACATTGATATATTTTAAATTAATGGAATTAATATTTTACATTTTATTCATAATTAAAACGTTTTTCTCAATCAATAATTTTAACATATTTCAATTTCACACGAACAAATCAAAGTTTTTTTTTTTGCTATTAATAAGCCAATTTGTTTCAGCATTTTGGATGAAACATCAAAAACTAAATTTTCTTCAAACTGTTATGTATATTTGAAACTTAAAATAAAGACAATTTTTAAAAATAATTAAGCAATTGTTTCAATTGTCGAGAGTGAAAATAATTCAAAATATTTTCTTACCACGGTTTTCATCATTTTATTTGCTTCAAATCGAATTACTCGAAAAAATAAATTTGGTTTTCCATTACTTCCCCTTTTATACACTTTCATGAAGTACTCATATGTGAGAAAATGTCACGGACAGCGATTATAACCTGTTACAAAATCATAACCTCGTCGGAAATGGCTATCTTATTCAAATCGGAAGAGGATTTAGCTATTTATATCTATTTAAGAATAAAATTACTAATTCCTAAAAGCTTAGAGATGCTTCAATGCTTTTATTTATCTTCGAAAAGATTTTTAACAACTTTTTTATGTAATTTTGTATGTAATATTAGGATTAATTTAGATGAAAGAGTTTTAATCTTAATAGGAATTTACAAAACCAAGTGCTGTCTAGATCAAGAAGAAAGAAAATAGCACAGAAAAATGATTTCATTTTCGAACCTTCAAATCGAGGATTAGAGACCTTTAAGAATAGACATGCTCTGCTTATGATGATTTAGTTGGATTGTCTTTCGTTTGATTTGATTTGTGTTCTTAAAAACTAAATTCTAAAGAAAGTTCAGTTTTTGATTTATAAATAATCTTTCTTGCTTCAAATTCTAGTTAAGTTAAAAAAAATATAGTCTGATAAAAAAGTATAGGGACACTCCACAAGTTCACAGATTTTAATTATAATATTTCGCTTAGATAAACAAATCAAAGAAATAAATAAAAAAAAAATATTATTTTGATGTATACAAATCATAATAAATCAAACAAAATCTTTTTAATACAATTATGATTATAGTAGAAAATAAAAGAAATCAAGTAAAAACATAAGCTATTTTATCGGGACGCTTCCCGATAAAATAAGAAAAACATTGCACATTTAATTGTTAATATCTTGATGGGCCGGTTTAAATTTTCTTTACCTCTCTTTGTCTATTTTATGTGAGTTGGACCATTCTTTTCAAAATGATTCATTGATTTCCGAAATCACTTCGACTAAATGTTATTTTAAATTGATGTATAGTTTTTTGCTGCAAATAATCCTACATACGATCAACGGGATTAAGGTCTGGACTTTGTGCAATCTTAATAACATTAATATAGTGGCAGTTAATCCTTTACTTGCAAAAAATAATGAATGCTCTTTGTTTCGGATCGTAATATTTGAAACGATTTAAAATTTCTTGAGATTTCCAGCTTTCTAGTCCTTTGCTTTAAATTTCATTTGAGAATATAAAGATATACATGATTATTCATTGTACAACCAATAAAGTTTGAGTTCCCAACACAATTATTTCACATACAACCTCAGACTTATTTTATTGCTACTTTTATATCTGACAGGAGGTAGTAAATTTTTTACATGCAGAGCTGACATGAAATGTCAACCTTGCTTGTCGATTTGCTTTGCTGATGTAGGGCTTTTTTGGGGTTTTTCCCAAGATATTTACAGTTTCTTAAAACATTTCTGATAGTTTCAGGACTGGTTTTTCGAATTTACTTTTTACATTGCAGAGTAAATATTACTGCTCTAGTTTTTGGATTAAACAAAAATTTATTTAATATGCCTTTTTTCACATTCTTTCATTGTCCTTGGAATGTTTGATATTTTCTCATTTTGAGCACTATTTTTTTGAACCTATGAATGATGTTAAAAAGACTTTTCTCAATTTCAAAATATGTCCTATACAGCAAACTGATTTTCCATTTTTTTCAATGACTTTTTATAATATTTCACACATTAACCAATATATCTTTGTTTCTTGTCATTTTTTCCATAAGTAATCTTGTATCTCTTGAAACTTAAAAATTATAGTCCAAAAAAGGAAGTCTTAAATTCTGTTCTACTGTTATGCTATATATTTGTTGAATTTCTCATTTTAAAAATAGGCCAATACTTTTTTTAGTCTTATTTGCGTTTGAGTTATATTTAAAAAGCTGGATTAAATTATAATTCTGAAATATCAGTAAAATTTTACTTTCAAACTGTACACCAAATGTTGAAATAGTTCTTGATTATTTTTGTTTTTATTTTCATGAGATAAACAGTTTTAAGAATAGGTTTGAGTTAGTGAAGTCAAAAGTCCCATTATTTTTTTTTTTGAGTGACTGTGCTTTTATAAATAATTAATAAATAAATTTTCTATAGAAATTAATAAACATTAATACATTACATAAATTTTATACGATTTCCTAGACATATCTTCTTTACGAAATAGTTGATGATACATTTAAAAGTGGATGTAGCAACTTTATTTCATTTACACAATCAATTAGTTCCATATGTATTTATTATTATAATATCAAATATCAGCTCCGTAAAGAATTTAATGATTTTTTTACAGAATGCTATCGCTTTTTTGCTATTTTAACATGATTTGTATGTTATTACATATGTTATAATTATATTGCATTTTTTTACTGCTAATTTGCCTCCCACTTGAATTTTACTGGACTGAAGATGTTACAATCAATACACTAAAGCCGAGATCCTTTTAAGATCAGAAAAGGCCTTTAATGAATAGAAATCTTTTACAATAATAAAGCTGTATATTCAGCTCCGGTAATACAATACCAAATAAAATGTATGAATTTTCTCTTGAATTGCAGACGTTTCTGTAGATTCGAGGTTGATTGTAGTATATAGTTTCTAGCGTTTATTGGATGAAGTTCGAAGAGATTAATGCTTTCGTTTTGCAGTTTGTTTTTCTCAACAACTGCCTAAAAGTATTGTCATTTTTACAAAAGATTGTTCTTCAATTTTTTAAATTTTATAAAAATTAAAAATAATGCCTATTAAGTCAAAATAAGTTCAAATGTTTTTGAAACACAAAACGTTTATTGACAATGGGCGACGTAACACAGATACACTTATTATAATAATGGCGGCTAAACCGAGATCACAATCCGTTCTGAAAATATTACGCAGCACGCAGGCTGACGTCACAACATCGCCGCCTATCGGTGATTTCGTTTCTCTTCACTTTACAACAATATCGCCTCCATCAGTTTGAAGTAATCCGGCATTACATTTTGGGTGTATGCTTTTGTTCCGTTTTTGCCATATTCAAACCCATCCATCTGCCTGATGCAATTGAAAACGCTACTCATCAGACCATATTACCCTTTTTAAGTAATCCACTATCCAATCCTTATGAGGCTTTGCAAATTTAAGGCGCCGGCTCTCGTTCAAAGCTGACAGCAGAGACTTTCGTTCAGGTCTTACAGTTCCCATTGCCTGTAAAGTGTAATGTGTGCCGCACACTTCTTTCAGAGATGTTCGTAGTTTCTCTTTCATTACGATTCCTCGCTATTTGGCTTACTGTTGCTCTTCTGTTGGAGTGGACAACTCTGTTAAGTCCTCTTTTAACTCGAACATTCAGTAGCCTATGACTACCACAAGCCTGGCGTTGAGACATGGTTTTCTTCTCGGTAGTCCACTCAAAGTACCCATAAATAACATTTGCTCTCGAACATTTAACAGGAGCAACTGTTTTGCTGATACTTCTTTAAACCGTATAGCTTGCAATCATTCCTCGTTCGAACTCAGTTAAATGGCGCTTTTTGATATCTTTGCGAGTAACACAGCACAATTGATAGTTCACTTGTCTTCCATTCCAATTTTGTAGCTATCGTGCCCTCTAGAGGACAACACTTTGAAGCAATAGTTCATTTTACAAAAACTGCTAGGGAGTTATAATAATTTGACCATTCAGTGTGCAATTTTCTTCTTTATTTTATTGACAATCCACAAGGTAAATTACATTACACCCGGCAGAAAACGTTCTCATCAAAAATAAATTGTATTAGCATACTTGACTTGGAAGCCTCTAATTTCAATCTTATTGCTAGTGTTTTCGCTTAAGGTATGCTTCTTCTAGATGTATATCACCATCTTATTTTCGATATTTTTCTAGCATATAGAAGAACTATTTAAATTTTATTTTTTCAATTGAAATTGCCTATTCTTGGAACTTACTCATTGATAGTATATATTCGAAATGATTTGATATACTTGATTTCATTCTTTATGTTTATACTGATAATAATAATAATATATAAAATTCCTCGTAATAAAATGTTAATTTAGCTTTTAAACTGTCAATTGATCATGGACACGTATGCAAAACAGATTATACTTTTAATAACATACGTCATTATCTCTATTGCTTTTATGAATTTTGTGTTATTAATGGTGATCAACATTTTTAGCTGTTACATAAAATGCTTTATGAGTCATTAAAAAATAATTAATTTAAGTTCTATAAGGAGAGTTTGACAGAATTTGCGATGTTAAATAATATCTTAGAAGTTAGAATTACATTTTTGAAAAATTAAATAATAAATATCTTTTTATATAATTTCTTCCTGTCATTCATATTTTTGTCACACCAGCATTTACATTCACTATTATAACGTTAACTATTATACGTCATAATAGTGATATATATTCACTATTATAACGTCACTATTAAACGTTTTCATCATAATATCTATTTATTAATGCCCATTCAAAATTTATATGCTTTTATTGCTTGATGTTTTTGAACAATCTTGCGCTCTCTTAAAGAACCATTGCTTTGTAAATTTCAAACAACGCATAAATTCATGAGAAATTATATGAAATGAGGCAAAAACATTTGATAATCGTGGTAACTCTCTTATATTTCTTAAATTTCTTTTTGCATTTTTTTCATTATACATAAGGAACAACGGATGTTCAACAGAAGAAAGTAATGATATGGTAGCATAATGCTATGGAATTAATATAAGATGTGATATTTTCAACATAATTCCACAACCACTGATTGCAAATCAGAGAGATATATAGTACAATGAACAAATAATCATAAGGCTTATATAACAACACGAGTTACATAAAAATGGAACCTGAAAGAAACTCAGAAAAATCACCGAAGACAACCGGAAACTGAAAATCAATACAATATCGGAAGATCAGCAATCTCAGAGGGTCTCATGTGTCTTGAGTGTTTAGCAACGGATTATGAGTGTTTATATTTTAATTTTTGCACTTGCGAATATGAAAGCATCCTACATATTGTAACCATATTGAGATCTGGTTTAATTTACAACTGATTTACCTAATAATAGGATGACAAATGGTTACCAAGAGATTCAATACGAATCTTTGGGAAACAAAAATTGTGAAACATCAGCTACTGTTTAATTTTGCTTTAAGCGTTTCTGGAAAAATAACTGGCATAAGTATATTTGTGAAGAAAAAGCAGACAGTAATGAGAAGAATGTGAATGCAGAGCATCTTAGAGCTATCAGATGCTTATAGATATTTGGAACAGGGGAAATAAAATCTTTGGCAAAAAATGATAAAAATTCTATACATTTTTCCTTATATCACATTCTAATTTATGATCAGTATTATGAAGCAACAGATAATTGCATATCTATCGAATTAATCAGGTGTTTAAAACGATATACATAGAGTAATGTTTGTAAATATAATCAACAGTTTATTTTAATCGCAGAATGCAATTTATAAACGTCTTCAGTTGAAGTACTTACTTTCTATTTACAAAATTATTATGTATTATTATTTAAGCAATTATACAAGTAATTTTTCAATTTCATCTAAAAATAATTTTTTAAAATTTAGTTTTAAAGGGTTTTATATTTTCTTTTGATAGAGTTTCATAATGGCTGTCATTGAAATTATGTTTTGTTTTTTGTTGAAATACATTTTCAAGTAACAGGAGCAGTTTCAAAATTTTGGAAATTGTGTCTTCGTTTGTGAGACAAAAGAATCAAACACTGAATATAAAATAATTCATAAAGCAATTCGTATTAATCCAAAAAATATGAAATAGGATATAAATTTTTAAAACTTTTTTATTCGACAAAAGTTTTATATTTACAAGACGAATACGTTCTTGAACCAATAAAATTCCAATCAGTATTATCTTTGAAATGCTTTTTGTCCTTCAGGATTTCCTGTAAAAATATTGGTTATAATTAATTAAAATAAAATAATACTTTTTTTCTTTTAAAAACATGCCTTCATTTATTATTAAAAATGCATATTTTCATAAAAAAGTGTGTATATAAGAATCGAATTGCCCAATTTTTTTCAGAAATTGTAACAACAGAAACCATAAATACAAAAAATATGTAAATAGTTAAATAATTTCAAATATTCAATGAAGAAAAATATATGCAAGATGATTTTAAAAAATTGCCAAAAGTTTAATTTTTCAAAAAAAAAAATGTGTATTAATGCTATGATACAGCTGTAAACAAAACTATAAAAATGTCAGAAATGTTTATAGAACGTTGTTACAGCATTTAAAAAATCAACCTAAAATATCCTCTTCTTAACCCGAAAGGTAATAGGTATGCTCCCAAACAGTGAAACTTCGAAAATTTTATATATATATATATATATATACATATATATTAAAGAAATTAAATAATCAATAAATTTTTACACAATTCTTTGATAATTTATTGAACTCAAACTTGAAACACGTAACTTACCATTTACAAATAGGCATTATATCCATATCCAAAACCTCCATATCTTCCAAGACTACCATATCCATATCCGCCATATCCTTCTAGACCTCCATATCCATAACCTCCATATCTGAGACCATAGCCGCCATATCCAAGGTTACCATATCCCAATCCGTATCCGTGTCCTTGTGCCTTTCTGAAGTATCTGGCGCTGATTCCGTGTCCATGACCATGATGGCTGTAATGGGGAATGACATCCAGGGAGCAGGCGGCGATGGCGACAAGAGCCAAAACGAGGATCTGTACAAAAGATAAATTACTTGTAGAATTAAGATGTTTAAAAAATATTTTTATCTTGGCCGTCGTAAAATAATTTTGAATTTATATGGAAATATTAATAGCATAGGATGAATTATCTGATAAAGCACTTAATAATTAATCCCGAATTTTCCATTGGAGTTAAGCCTTTACTTTTAGAATCCGTGGCGATTTCAATTTTGCACTTTGTACATATATTAAAAAAAAAATTCGACATTTTAATTTACTATGTAGTTTATATCATTTTTAATATTTTTGTGTTCTTCAGTTGCTGCGTTTTTTCACTAAGGCATTCCATTTCAGTGTTTTGACTATAATAATTTATTGTAAACGTATATCATGAAAATGTTAAGTAGAAAAATTTTCAGGGTTTGAATTATTATTATGAAAATATAAATGCATATTTATTAGGAATTCTTTAAAGTTTAAATTAACACATCTTATATATATTATGGCAATCACATTTAAAATTTCAAACTGATAATGTTAATTGGTATATAGGAATTTATACATATCTTTTAAAAATGAATTGCTAATTGAAAACTACCTTATTTGGTTTTGCTTACAATATGACAAAATTAAATTTTGAGAAAATGAAACGAAAAAAGCGAAAATATGAAAAAATTATGCTTAATATATAATTGCATATTTTATTAATTCATATATATTTATGAACAATCTATACAAATAATAAGGATAACACAAGTTTTAAAACCCATAATATACTTACCACGGTTTTCATCATTTTCGAAAGTTTGCTTGAAAATTCAGGAATAATACCGTTAATGGTTGTAGACTTCCTTTTATATACAGTTTCTCTAAAAGATTTCAATGTAATGAAACTGTAACTCAGTTAAGTGGAAATGTCAAGGGCAGTTTAAATAACCTTATATCATTATCAAGATTAGGGCAAGAACCGGAAGAAAATTTATAAATGATTGATAAATGTATTGATAAAATTCCTCTTACATAAGCAGAATAAAACTTTATACGGTTGACTGATTTATTTTTGTTTTCAGAAAAAAAATTTTGTGGCAAATTATTAAAGTTATTTCATGTAATACATGGCTTGAGCCGGTTCTCACTGTAAAAACAATGGAATTGTGATTATTATTAAAAATTCGAATTTAAAATCTGGAGAGTGTTATTGCAGAAGAATTGAGGAGATAAATTTTTAATTGAAAGTATCACGTTTCATATAAAAACTTATCATCTTGACTTTTTTAAAATAATATTCTCCATTATTTCTTTCTTTCCGTATTTAGGAGAAGTTCAGTATTTGAGATTAGAGTATCCATCTTTAAAAGGCTTGTACTTAAATGCGCTTTTCTCTTCTTTTCTAATTCTAATCGGTATTAATTCTAATTTCCATTTAAAGCTAAAAGTCTTCTTATAAGTGTGAGGTGATAAATTCCATAAAAAGTTTGAAAACTATTGAAGAAAAGGAATGAAATTAAGATGCATGTTATTAGATGAGAAATAATTAGAAATAGAAATAAGAATTTTTAATTTTTAAATATGATTTTTTCTACTATCTTGATTATTATCAATAATCAAATACTTGAGCATTTAATTATCATACTGATAATGGTCAAAATTAAATGGAATGAAATTTTTTATAGGTTTATGTTATAAGGCAAGTTTTTCTTATAATTGTTTTCATTAGTTTGGGAGATGCCAAGGTTATTTGAACGGTGACTTACATTCTCTACTTTTCTTCAAAGTTTTTTTCAGATCGGTGGGTTTATAAATGAATAGAATAATTTTGACATTGTCTCCTAAATTGGGTGCATCTTCAGGTATTATTTTAAATTTACTTTATTTCTCTTGAGCAACCATGATTTAAATTCGCTTAGTAAGATATAAAGTCGAGCAATTTCGTTAAAGAAATCTTCTTCAGTGAGAAGTGATAAGATTTTCATTCAGAATTTTAACACAATTTAAGAGTTTCTTAAATTTTTTTATTCCTCAAAAGAATTTTAATAAAATCGTCTCAATATGCCAATTATGCCAATATGTCAACTTTTTGTTGTGATTCTTGATTGAAGTTAAACTATATTACTGGTGCAACGTCTCACATAGTTTTTTTTCTTATCTTCGGTTGTTTTATACAATTCGTAAACATACCTGCTTCATAATTTAATCGCTGAATAAAGCAAAATTCACATAGGTATATTTTTTTAATCTCCGAACTAAAGGAATGATCGTATTATAGAACTTCAATTAATTACGTTATGGAGTAATTATTTATTAACATTTTGATTTTAGTTTTAAAAATGTAATTGTATATTTATCTATTATTCTAGCTTCAAATGTATAATATTAAAATAACAGTTGTACTATTGTAACAGTTATATCATCACTGACTTGCAGTATTTTTAATTTATTTGCTTATTTACACAGTTTTCGTTTAAAGGTACTTTCCTGATACATTTTTCTTCTTTCGTTATTTCAAATCTTCTGTACTGAAAACGATTAAGTGAAGGTCTATGAATTATCAAATTTATTTATAACAAATTTGATATGCTTTACGTTATACAATTTCATTACGATGATTAATAAATAGAAAATTGTGGTTAATTTATTTTTGTAGATAAAAAGAATAGATGTTATTCTTTTTTTTAATGTACCTTATTGATATATTGAAACTTTTGGATACTTTGATATTCGTCGATTATTTGTCTTTATTACAAAAACATCCATTTTCTTTTCTTCTTATGATTCTTGTTGAAGGAATCAATAGAATATAAATAATTTTAATATGATCGAAGTTTGAAGCCCAAGCAGAGGCATCATTATGTTTATATGTAACTCTTAAAGTCTTTATAGGAATGTATTTTGAATCTTATCTTCACCTATTTTAAAATGCACATGTTTCTGTCATATTAATATTTTTCAATTTAATGATGTCAATTAATTATACCTATTTAAAGCTATAATACTGCATTAATTTTTGCAGGAGTTAAATGATACGAATAACGAATGCTGTTTTTGTCAAAATAAGAAATCTACTGAAATGGAAAAATATACAATAACGTTTTGTCATCTGAGAGTTCAGTTATGCTTGAATAGTACAAATTAATTTGGAGTAAGAACTTCTACCAATACCTACTTCCACCTTCCTTTTTCTTCAAGAAAATATTAACTCGGATAATGCAGATTTTGAAACATATCTTGAATAAATATTATCTTAAGTTCCAACAAAGGAGAATATTTGGTCTCCAAGTGAAGATTTTTTTTCCTATTCTGTACACTTTACATTAAAATTCCTAAATATACTTGTACTTAAATTTCCGTCCTTTGAGATGGCTATGGAATATGATGAAACAATTTGTACAAAAACGCTTTGTAGATGTTTAAGTTTTAATTTATAGAGGGTTGTGTTCTTCTTTGGCGATAGGAAATTAACATAAAATAAATGAGTTATTCCATGTATTTTCGTGAATAATTTATTGAATAAAGATCTTTGAAAAGAGAAACGCAAGATGTAGATAGATAATTCATAATTTTTTAATTCTTTTATAATTTTTTTCTATAAAATAGAAAAAAATTATAAAAGAATAAATTGTCTATAAGAGAATTTCGGACCATTTTTTCAGTTGAAAATAGATCTCTTGACTCAGTGTTGGAAAATCCACGAAAGGGACGACCCACATGGTTAAATAGATGAAAGAATGATTAATTTTTAAATACGAACTGCTTTTCAGCATTCGCTCACTTCCTATCAATATCTTCTTTATTAAGATCTGAGTATTTCGAATTGTATCTGATATCACAACTATTATAACTGTCATAATGTTCCTGTCATTTTATTCTGAGATGACGTGCATAATTTAAACTATTTGAAGTGGCTATTGGATTATCAGATTTGTATATGGAACTGTATAATTAACTTTTAAATAATTAAAACTATGCCAACCATTGTTAAAAATCATACCGAATTATTTCATTTAAAATTTACACGTTAGTTTCTCAAAATATAATTAGGGTAAAAGCGAAAGTATACCTGAAGGCAACACTCGGGATTATGCGTTTGCTCCTATAAATAGAAAGAGTTTCTGTGAGCAAATGCACTGAATTATGCTTAATTCCTTCCCTGAAATACCTTCCAGAGATCCCAGAAACCTCCTACTAATAATCGCTTACCCTTTGTTAAAGTAATGAAATTTCGAAATAATATATAACAAAATAATGCTACTAGTTACAAGTTAATTACAGTTGCTTCAAAATTGCACTGCGATGCTTTTTAAAAAATGAGTTTATTCCATAAACGTCTCATAGAAAAGAAAATTATATTATGAGAGCAAATTTCATTTCTAATACAGAACTTCATACATCCCCCACCAATAATTTCATAAAATTACTTGCTTTCTTTTATTAGGAAGTGGTTGGAACTGTGTTATATAATCAAGCATGCATATAAATAAAAATCTTTGAGTTTCATAACTGTATTATTTAAGACATATTATGATAACAAAAACGCAAAATTTTTAATCATAATACTTCAAATTATTAAATTTGGCTCAATAAATACTTTTAAATTTTATAAGTTTGAATTTATAACAATTTCTTTAACAGATTGAATTTAATAAAAATGGAACTAGTCAAGTGGAAATGCTAAGAACAATTCAAAAGTCCTCTTTTCCTTATCAAGATTATGTCACGAATCGGAAGGGAATTAAAAATGTATTATAATTGCATTAACAAAATTCCTCAAAATTGAACAAAATAAAACCCAATATGGTTGAATGATTTATTTTTATCTTCATTACATGCTTTTCATAACAATCATCAATATTTAATGTAAACTGAGGCTTAATTTATTATGTAATGGAATTGTCAGTAATTGAAGTTTTATCAGGCAATGTAATTGTGATGAATATTAAATAGTTGTGTGTTTAAAAAAGAAAAAAAAAATATTATTGTAAGTATTATGGCAGAATCAGTAATTAAGAAATTGATATTAATTTTTTGGCGGAAAACAAAATTGTCCTTTCATGAATAGAAATTTTTCTTTTTTACCATGCATTTGAGTGAAGTTTGATTTTTTAGTGAGGGCAGCTTGCAGTCTTGGAAATTGCAATCAGTAGATTCTACTTATATTCTATTTATGTATTTTTTCCAAATTTCAACCTGTAACAAAAACAGTACCGTAATATTTGTTAATTAAAATTGAAGAAATTTTTACGAAAGACGCAAATACTATAAAATGGCTAGAAGCGAAGGAAACTTTCACAAAATAGAAATTATGAAAAAAAAAAAAAAAGAGAGGCTCTTTAAAAAAAATCTAAACTTTTTTTTTTCTTATCTCCTTGAAAAATTAACTTTTCACATAAAAGATTAAAAAAATTTTTTATATATTATTTTTGTGGTACATTAATAATGATTACAATTAAGCATAAATAGTTTTGTATATTGTTTATATTGTTATAAATGAAAGCAATAAACAAGTAGTAGTAAGTAATTCAATTAAAAAGCTCGCTATTACTGGAATAATTTGGAAGCTACTATAGATTTATTATAATCCAATGAATAACGAAGAATTTTTAATTATATTCTGTTATTTACAGCCTGTTTACTAATTTTTTTTACTTCTTAAAAATGCAGTTTTATAGTCCACATAAAAGTCATTTAAGAATAAACATAAGTTGCTTGCCCCAAACGTGTCTTAATTAAAAGTATAAAAAATTTAGAATTACCAAAACTAAAATGTCGTTTCTTCTTGTACAAAAACACTTAACACACTATTTACACTTAATTAATTTAGTGTAAGAAACCAAATTATAAAAGATTAACTTTACCTGAATGTATTAATTAATTAAAAATTAGAAACTGACTGATAAATTACTAGTGATATGTAAAGAATTTTATTAATTAAAAATAAATTAAATGGCAAATAGTATCAATTTTTGAAGATCATGTCCCTTCATAAAATCCCTAAACAAGTTTCCAATGAAAAATGTGTTGGTGAAAGAAATTTTTTTATAAGCGGTTTGATCAGATTTATAAGATTTTTAACATACTTTAAGCCAGGAAATTTTATTGGGTACATTTCTTAGAATTCAGCTTTTCGTTCTTATTTCAGAAATATAGCCCATTATAATGTCCAAACAGTTGGGATATTTCTTCCCTGTGTTTTTTTTTCACATGATAATTAACTTTACTTCTGTAGTATCACTCTTTGTTTATATGGGCTAATAAAGATGTTTTGACTCCAAAGTTACTTTATCATTTTTTTTTACAGTTTTTGTTTTGAGAAAGTAATGATTTGCTAAAAAATAATGATATTTTAAAGCCTCTGTTATAATTCGGTGTGCGAGGGCATTGCACATGAAATTCCCATAGTATCTTTATTTAATGAATCGAATACGAATGTAATATTGTTCAAAATTATTTAATCTTAGAGAGGTTTCTGTTAATATTGTTTGTACTGAATAAACAGTATTAGAGTTAAACAGAATTCAGCATTGTTGGGCTATAAGAGATTTTCTTTTATTATCTTTTGCATTTCGAAACATTGTGGTATAAAACAAAAATTGCTAATTGCTTTGCCGTATTTTATGTTGCAACATTGTTAAAGCATAGCTCCGTTATTGAACTTCAAATCAACTATTTATGCGTTCTATATTATATCGGCTGTTCTATATTATATTAGGTATATAAATAATAACCATCATATCCAAGGCCGCCATATCCGTATTCACCATATAATAAACCATATCCTCCATACCCATATCCTTGTGCCTTCTAGAAGTATCTGGTGCTGATTCCGTGTCCGTGACAGTGATGACTGTAATGGGGAATAACATCGAGGGAACATGCGGCGATGGCGAAGAGAGCCAAAACAACGATCTTGGAATGAAGAAAAATAATTACTGAATATGGTACAAATAAAAATCGTTATTTTTGCAGTTTCAAATTTTTCAAAAAAATATTTATATCCAAGTTACTACATTTTATTCACATGTTTTTTAATAATAAAACTCATTTGAACAAACTATTGACATGCTTGGTTTCATTCTTTCATGGTGATTTGGCAATATAATTATAGAATTCTAATTGAATAAATTAGTTAGTGGGTATATATTTGATTCTTTACATGCCTTTTAATTTTAGTGTCCCACATATTAGTGTCTTTCTATGCAGTCATCTGTTTTTTCATATATTCTTGTTTATGAAGAGAACAAAATTTTTTTTAATTAATTTTATAAGTTCTCAATAAGCTTAATATAATATTATGCATATACATTTGTTTTTCGTTTAAAGCTTGTTTGCGATTTCAATGCACAAAATAAATCCCTGAAAGAATCTTTTTCCATTTATTCCTCCTTATACTAATTTTATTTAAAACCTTACATTTAACACACTAAACCACCGTCTTCACAATTCCTGCTTGGTTTTTACTGCTGAGTTAGTGGCAATTTTCTGTGTTCTTCAGAAAATATTAACCTCTTCTCTGCGTAAATTTATTATCTATACCGATAGTATGAGTGTTTTGGAGTCACTTTCGAACTACCAAAATCGGATGCATCCCACAGTCCACAAAATTTTATTCACCTTGCGACATTTAAAAAATAATGACTTCCAGATTATTTTCTTTGGATGCCGAGTCATGTTGGCATCTTGGGAAATGAGACGGCAGACTTGGCTGCAAAATCTGCAACGACGTTTTCAAACACAATTATTCCTTTTTGTGATACCAGCGGGTGACCGAGCTCCACTCGGAGAAAACTGGTATCGAAGCTAACTCGAAGATTTAAATTTTCAATTGTGATTTATCAAAACAATACATGCCATAAAAAAATTTGTGAAACCATTGGTGAAAAGATAACCGGTTAAAGTGCACCATTGTAAACTATTCTAAACAAAGTTAGAGTTTGGAAAGGGAACTATTCTATACAAAGGTAAAGTAAAGGTAAAGATTGAAGTGTGTTGAAGTTCAATATTTTTGACAAATTTATTTAGAAAAACCAAAAATATATACATACATAAGAAACATATTATAAACCTATAACAGCATAAACATAAAACTTTATTAATTCGCCATATTGGCTATAGATGGCAGCACGTTACCGCTTGAAAATTTAAGTAGCCATTATGGCGAACTAATAAAGTTTGAAAATATCCTATCTGTAACTCCGAAGTGCTCGACCGTAGCGCTTCAAAACTGGCGCCAATCGATTCCTCGTGGCCAGAAACCCCAGAACCCCAAGTTTACCTTAGTTTATTAATTCTGGGGCGATTTTCGACTTGGCAACCATTCCTCGTATTATAGTATTAGATAGATAAGAAACATATTATAAACCTATAACAGCATAAACATAAAACTTTATTAGTTCGCCATATTGGCTATAGATGGCAGCACGTTACCGCTTGAAAATTTAAGTAGCCATTATGGCGAACTAATAAAGTTTGAAAATATCCTATCTGTAACTCCGAACTGCTCGACCGTAGCGCTTCAAAACTGGCGCCAATCGATTCCTCGTGGCCAAAAACCCCAGACCCCCAAGTTTACCGGAGTTTATCAATTCTGGGGCGATTTTCGACTTGACAACCATTCCTCGTATTATAGTATTAGATTAAAAGATCCATTAATCATCCCATAAGCTCTAACTGGCAAACGTCATGGGATATGCAGATCCAAAATAAATTGCATTGCGTTAAAGTTGACATTTTTCCTTGGCCTGTTCATCCTATACGTGAGATGGATGTTAAATTGACTCGTCTCCGTATAGGACATTCGCGTTTCACTCACAAACACCTAATTTTTGGTGAAAATGCGCCTGTGTGCCACAGCTGCCAAGTTCTATTTACTGTTCATCATATTTTAATTGACTGCCCTGTCATCATATTTAATTGACTGCCCACATTACAAGACTTGGTAGATGTAAGAAAACCACCCAAATATTTTTAAATTCCTTAGAGCTACTGGCTTTTTTTACGTACATTTAGTTTGTTTTTTTAAAATCATGTTTGTGTTAGGCATTGTTAATATAGTTCTTGTTTCTTAGGTCATTATATAAAAATGATATGACTCATTAATTTAAATTTCAAGATACTAAAACAATTTGACACATCAATTTCATATTTTTGTCTTATGGCATCTGTGCTGTTTTTTAACAAATGGGTTTTAAAGAAACATCTTTTATACTTTCACCTTTTGATTGGCGCAGTTTAGCCAAACATGGCTCTTGCGCCAATGAACCACATACAACTACAACTTCAATAATTTTAAATAATTTGGATGAAAACCACTTAGAAATTAAATTAAATATTTTAACTAACGAATAATATGCGAATAATAAGAATGCATAATGATTATACTATAGCGAGTATGTAGTAATTCGTGAAGCAGTAAATAAGCAATTATTCAAAAGTGTTAAAACTTTTTAACAAGAATGTTATGAGACTGTAAATTTCCCCTTTTCCATTCACGATTAACGGCTTTTCCCGACAGCTGCCTTCCATCTGCAAACACGCCATCCATTATTAAACGCCGGCAGTTTTCGAGATGGCGAATCTCCTTCGCCGATTGTTCGCATCTCGTCATTAGACCACGCTTAAAGTTCATTATAGTTTTGGAACCTGTCGCTTCTTCAAATGAAGGTGTCCGACATCTGGTTTGCCGGGCAGTCCCTTTGTGAAGGCACATCCCTTGACACGTGTTCCAAAGCTGTATATTAATGGGACATGTCATTGATGGTCAATTCCCACTCCATGATGGCGCCAGAATTGAAGGGCATTTTTACTGGATGATTGGCCAATGGAAAGCTGATGTGGCTCTTTGGACAGCGATAAAGTTCCGGTTGGTCTTGGAAAAAGAGAGAGACTTTGGATTACAGACTACAATTTAGAAGTGTTCCACCATAGTATCGGTTCTAGCTAAAACTCTGTTAGCGTCGTGTGGTGCTTTTCTTGGAATTATAGGGAGACATTTTCTCTGAACTGTTAACGTTACAGACATTCAATCTACAAATGTAGAGTAAATAGCGAATATTTGACCTAGAGTAGAGCAAATTGTTCTGTAAATGTATGGGACTGTAAATAAAATATTTGTCTGAAACGCCACTTTTTTATTTGATCGGTAGCAATTAAGTACAAGACGGTTTATCATCATATAATTAATGCCTATACTACAAATTGATTATAATGATAAACATTTAGTCTCTGAAATGAATTATGTAGATATGATCTGTTATTTTTTTCAATAAAATAATTTTTTTACTTCTTTGGAAAAAATTATTACTGAACATTTTGTAGAATTTTCGTGTTTTTCGCATTTTTGATTAGTAAGTAATAAGCAAGTAAATTATGTGCTGCTGCAACCTTCATTTCATCATTTCTGAAAAAATGGAAGCGAATGGAGGTGTGAAAAAAGTCAATAATTGATCTTACAGTATTCAGGATATAATTATGAAAAATGTCTAAAGTCGGGGATATGAAATCTGTTGTAACTTGGTTTAACAGATTACAGGATTCTTTAGAATTCTCTTTATTCAAATATTTTTCAAAAAGAGAATTTTATAAGGCATTAGCCAATTCTATTTACATCTATTTACAATTATTCTTATTTCATATTTGTTCAGTTTGCTCTATTCGAAAATATGATTCGTTTAAAGAAAAAAAATAGTATAAAATCATTCTTAATGGAATAAGTTTTCTTCTTATAATTCTTTACTCTGTTTTGTGAATGTCATGAAAGAAAATATCATGAGAAGAAAGTAGATGAATATAAAAAAAAGAATATGTTTTGCCTTTTATAAGCTTATGCATTAAAATAAATTCCGAAATTTTCCATTCTTTTAAAGAATGATTTAACAAGAGAAGATGATATTCAATTCTTGTTTTCTATGTGTATAATATTATTTGAATGGTCAGAAACAAATAAAACATTCATAATTAAAAATTAAATTATTCTTAAGTAAGTCTTCATCATTTAGGTCGAGGTTGCATGTAAACTTAACTAATTTCAGTTTCACTAGTTCACTTTCATCTTTATACGTTTTCGTCAACCAGTTTACTTTAATAAAATAATATCAGTAATCAACAAAAATTGTAATAATTAAACACAGGGTAAAATAATAATTAATACAAAGACAATTACAAAATCAATTAAAGTATATTTTCTTCGAAACCAAAATTATGTCATGAATAAGTATTTAATGTAAATAATAAATTATTCATAAATTTTGAAGTTTTTAATCACGCAGATTACTAATTACCAAATCGATAAAAAATCTTGAACAAGTTGTTGATCGTTTTCATAATCAGCTCAGATACATTTATTATGTAATTTTTATGAATCTAAAGTTTTGACGACTTTAATAATCTCTTAAGACAGCAAAAGTAATTAATAATATAAAAATAATAAACATTGATTTATAGAAAAATTATACAAATCACATTGAACAATTCCTAAAAATTAGTGGTTTATTAATTATTAAGGAACTCAGTTTTAATAACATTCTATAAATTTGTTTGCATCAAATCAGCATAATAAAGATCCTTTTAATCGGTTAAGTGGTATACAAATTTTATTTTAATGAGACAAGTGATTGAAAGCTGAAATTATTTATAAGATGAGTAAAAAATAAGAACTGTATTTTCTGCTGAATAAAATATTCACAATTACTGTATAAATATAATTACTGTCCAAAAAATATTTTGTTACGGAGTACTTTTTTCGTAAGAGTTGAAGATAATGAGAAGGTATAGTATCGGTTCTTATAGGTAAGCCATAGAAATTATCTAGCTGAAAATGGATAAGCTAATTTCTTGCTTTAAAATTATCATCGTTCTTTTACATTTCCTTTCTACATATTGGATAGAGGTTTTGGAGAAAAGGCGAATCCTCTAATGAGCGTTTCGAATATTAATTCTCAGTTCATTAGTTTATTAAATAATATGTTAAATCAAATACTGTATAATGAAATAGTCTGAAAGACACAAGATGGTTTGTTTACATTTTATGGTTGTAATATTGGGACTGAAATCATCATTAAGTATTGTTCCATTGTTTAATATTGTTTCGAAAGTTGCAATTATTATTTATTAATAAAATAAGAATAACAACATTTTAAAATGAATAAGATTTCTTATAGAAAAATAAGCTTGTATATTTATATTTTCTAAATAAATTCTTAATTTTCTGATTAAGACTATAACGTTTTGCGCCTGTCCTGTCTTTCACGCTTGCATAACATGACGTTTATGTCGGGGGCCATTTTTGATTTGTAGTAAGAACAATATGATGCAAATATTTTACTACATTTGTTCTTAAATAATTTTGATAACTTCATCTGATTCCTTGTTTTTCATTAATTTATTAATATTTTTTATGCTTGAAAAGGGAACTTTAAATATTATTTAAGAGTAATAATAAATTTAATGATTCATACGGTTTATTCAAATTTCCATGAAATTATTTCAATACACAAAAAATATTATATCTTAAAAAGTTGAGTTTCTTGGAGTTTAATTAGTAAAGTTCATTGATGAAAAAGTCTTTGAGATAATTCAAGTGTCTGTAAACTTGTAAAATACGTTTTTGAAGTCCAATGATTTTGAATAAACAGAAGATTTGAATAAAGACCAAGAGAACTTGGATGTAATATAAACTTTATTTTATGTACAAACTTTGAAATATTTATATTCTTCTAAAATTTTATAATTCATTGTTGTGAAATTGTGTTGTCTTCATTTTAATTAAGATTCTGTCCAGGTTTCATCAGGTTATCTTCCTTTAGAAAGCTGCTCCTGTAAAAGAGATGAAAAAACTTTAATACCTGTAAGCTAATGAGATTCTTCTACAGAATTTTATCTATTCAAACGTGATATAACTACATTTTAATTCATAAAATTAATTTTTAAGGAAGTTTAAAATTTTATTTTCATCATTCAAAATGTCATTTGTTTCTGCTTAAAGAAATTCTGAATCTGAATCTCTGCATAGTGACTAAAGTTTTTGTTCGCCATAAAAGTGAAAGATAATGTAATTTAGATTTCTTCTAGAACATTAGTGATAAATATGTCAAAATATGTAGCTATTTTATCTACAGTTAATACTTTTTTGAAATAAAGAAATAGACTTATAAAGCATTAATGCACAGTATGGTATACAATTATCTATATATCCGATTTGAGGTCATATAACATCTGGAGAAGATCCAAAACCTAAATAGAGTTTATTGTTTATGCCAGAAAAAAGTGCATTTTTTTATTTGTATTGTATGATGCTTTTATATTGCAATGGAATTATGTTATTTTAATATAATTTTTATGTAATGCATCTATCAATGGCAAAATTAAGATGTCTCATAGATAGATAGATCATGGTAAAAATAGTTTCATTCGGAAGGTAAGAATTTTTGAAAATATGAAATATATTTACCATTTATAAATAACCTCTGTATCCCAAACCCCCATAACCATATCCTCTATATCCAAGACCTCCGTATCCATAGCCTCCATATCCGAGACCATAGCCACCATATCCGAGACCATATCCGTTATATCCTAATCCATATCCTCCATAATAACCATGTCCTTGTGCCTTTTTGAAGTATCTGGTGCTGATTCCGTGTCCATGACCGTAATGGCTGTAGTGAGGAATGACATCCAAAGAACAGGCAGCAATGGCGACAAGAGCCAAGACGACAATCTTGAAATAAGCAAAATTAATTTCTAAATCTCATGCATATAATTTTTGTTATTTTTGCAGTTTTTTCTTATAAGAATACGGAAACTACTATAGGAAATTCATTTCTTTCAATACGTTTTTTTAAATATTCGAATTCCTTTAAACAAACTTCGAATATGTTTATTTTCATTTAGAGCAGGATAATTCTCGCTTTCTAAATTTGTGTATTAATGAATTTTTATTTGCTGTAAAAAAGTTTAACATCAGTTATGTTATTAAGAGTTTGGGAGCTTCTGACTTGCACTTTCATAAATTCTTACAGCTATATTAGCGAAAAGTAACGCAGTATTGTTATAAATTTCAATAACTTTTATATTTCCCGATACACATACTTTTATTTCTTATCTTACCATTATATACTTTTTTATAATGTTCTTCGAAATCTGAAAAGCAAAATGTAGAGTTATTAATGTAAAAATTCGTCTTATTTTACTTTTCTTATTATGTACTAGCCACTTTTGGCGACCAACTGGTTCGCCAAGAGTAATAAGTTCTAAAATTTTCAATTAAATACTTATGTACCTTGCTGTTTTTATAATTTCTCGGCCAGATATCCTTAAACTTCGAAAGTCACGTAACTTATATTATTATAGAAGCCTTACGATTATTTGTTCATTGCACTATAAAACTCACTGCCTCGCAATAAGTTGTCATGAAATTAGTTTTAAAATATCACATTTTATATTTGTTCCAGAATATTAAACACGTGCTTTTAAACACGTCTTTACACACATCTTTTTAAACACGTGCAAAACATCACACTTTTCTCAGTATAATTTGCAATAAGAGTTAATTTAATTATTCAGTCATATGGTCTGGTGTGTAGCGTATGAAAAAATCTAACAGTTATTCATCAATGCATTTTTTTGTTTCAAGTTACAAAAAATATAATAATTATTATTATTGTAATTATTTAGACCAAGTTTACAGTAGATAACAATATGCACGCCTGTTACTAATAATTTACAAATTAGCCATTTGGCACGAATTTGAATGCGTTTCCTGTATAAATTTAAACATGTTTACCATAAACAAAAGGCTGATTTACTAAAATAATGGTATAGATATTGCAAACGATCATGGAAACCTTTGTGTTGTATTTATCTTTTAGAAAACATAACATTTAATATTTATTTAATTTCAACCAATCACGTGTTGAAAGTTGCCTTTTTTTCGATTTAATTTGCAGTCATAGTTAATTTATTTTTTAATTTGAGCTTCTGTCAGTATGATGGCAACAGTTTAATAAAAGCTATTTTTCTCCCTTTGCTCGTTCATTTTTTATTGTTGTTTTGTCTGAAATATATTGTTAAAAATTTTTTTTAGAAATTCGTTAAAACTCGAATTTTAAGTTAAATGTTAAAAAAAAGTGGTGCCATTAGAAAGCTAATTTTTTTATCTTTAACTTGATGTAAAAATCAGCTTCATGTAATAATATTTTCCCAAATTAAAGCAGAAAAACGTCGAAATTTCGCTTAGTTTTTAATTAATTCAAATTCGAAAAAAGGGCTCCGAGGTGCACATTCCCGACCTCCAAGGTATATATGTACCAAATTTGGTAGCTGTAGGTCCAATGTTCTGGCCTGTAGAGCACCAACAAGCACACACACACACACATTGGGCTTTATTATAAGTATGGATATCCAATCAATATTATTTTTTATGTATAAACTAATTGGGGTACAGAATTAGCATCTGAAAGACTGTTGAAAATTTAACTTTTCCTTAATTTTTTCTTATATTGAGGCTATGTTTTTACTTAATTTGACTGTGAATTTTTAAACATAATCATTTATTTACATTCTTCATGTAATAATTATTAATTTTAATGAAATAGAAAATTCTCCCATAAAAGTACAGAATACTATGCTTTCTTAATAACTCAATAAAAAAATTGGCAAAGCTTTTAGCTGAAATTTAAGAAAACTTAAGATTTATCTTACCAAAGTTTTCATCATTTTTCTTGATATTGCTTGAGACCGTACTCAGATTGATTTGAACTGAAAACTTTGTCTTTATATACATCTTTCTGAGCTAGCCCACTTTGCAGTTCAATGCACAATAGATGTCATAATGCCAATGACAATAGATATCAATCATTTTGATAGAAATAATTTACATTTAATACGTTTGGTATCGTTCCATCAATTGTAGAGATTAGAAAGGCTTAATGAATTTACTTTTTGTGACAAAAGATCAAATTCCGGTCAATTCGGAAACTTGCTTATTCAAGTCATTTACGTTTTCTTCTTTTTTATTATCTGAATATTTCATTATCAAAGACAATCTCTCAAATTAATTAAGCTTTTGAAATACTGATAAAATTATTTAGGTTTGTTTTGGGTCATGTGAGTTACAAACGTAATTTTTTTACGATATTAAAAATAAAATTCCCATACATTTTTTTTATAAATAATTAAATAGCTAGGCATATATTTTTTAATTTCTTATACGTAGTATGAAGAAATTAAAATCCACATTCATCTTTATTCAGATGCCAAGGGATATAAACATATTTTTTTAAATTTTAATATAAGTACCTAATATTTATTACTAATCTTCCAAATCCTGTATAGGTCAAAAATAGTTTCTTTAGATAAAAAAAAATTAACTAAGAGTTAGCATTTACAGCTTCATATCCTGTATTAATTAATAGTTATAAAAAGATATAACTTTTATTGCTGAAACCCTAAAACACATCCGTACAAAGCCTTAAAATTGTGTCATGCATTAGTATTAAACAGTATGTCCGTAATTGTTAACAAGTCCTTTCTCTAGCACAACCGTAGACCATAACCAATTGTTGAAAAAAATGAATGGAAAAAGCCAAATCAGGAACGATTGAACTGTTCCTAAGTTATAATAGATAAAACCATCTGAGTATACAGATCTTATTCTTTTATATAAATAAAAAGGAATGTTTGACTGAATTTCTCATGCGCTGCCGTACCAATCATCCGATTGCGATGAAACTTAGAATACTTATTACTTGCCTTTACGGGATGCTTATAGGAATAATAAAATTATATAATACATTAAAAATATTTTGGGTCTATTTACCTCACGTATTAATCAAGGTTTATTGTTAAAATAACTCTCTAAAGGGACACAGCATATATTTACTACCATCTCGTCTCTATTTACCAAAGCTTAATCTCCAAATAACTCGCCGAGGAGACAATAGGTTCAGTAAAGAAACTAAATTTAATATAGATATTAATATTTCGTAGCTGTTGCATTTAAATGCTATATAAGTCGCTCTCTGAGGTAACAACCGTATTAGAGAGTATGCGAGAAAATGTTTGGGGAAGCACTCCTGTTGGATTAATATTTTAAATAAAAATTTAATAAAAAAATTAGTGTTTTCTGCAGCATCTTCTGGAAATATAAACTTTTTTGGCATTATTTTAACATGTAAAAAGTATCGATTCAACTGTATGAACAAATTTATGGCATAAACATGTTTTCTGCGTTTAATCAGTTTTGAATAAAATATTTTAATCACATTTTCTTACCTTAATGTTGAGAATTCTAAACAAATATTAAACGAATCACAAAAAATATAAAAAATAAACATTTTCTTCCTTTAATATTCTCAAAGAACACCAAGCATTACAATAGTAAAAGAATACATTAATTAATCATATAAATAGAAATGAATGTTTGTCTGTATGTCTCTAATGCCTTCGCAAACAGTTTATCCGATTGCGATAAAACTTGGCCAGCTTATTGTTTACACCTATAGGATGTTTATAGGGATAGTACAATTATCCATTTTTTTTAAAGAATGAATGTCACCCTCATATATTTACCTGTGATTAATATCCAAATAACTCGTCGAGGAGTCAATAGATTCCGTAGAAATGCTAAATTCAAGTTAGAGGTTAATATTTTGTAGCTATAATACGCAAACGCCATGCAAATCATTCTCAGGGTTAACAACTTTATTAACGATTATACGAGAAAGTTTTGGGGCGATCAACTTTGGGGGTTTTATATTTTAATTAAATTTTAGCGTTTTTCGCAGTAACCACCAAAAATATTTTAGTACAAATTATTTTTCACCGACTTAATTTTCAAAATTTATCGTTTCAAACATATTAATGATATTATGGTATAAATATATTATCTATTTTTAATCAGTTTTTTTAAAAAATATTTTAGTCACATTTCCTAAAATTAAATTTGAAAGTTCTGAAAGAATATTAAACGAGTCACGATATACAATAAATAGTTTCTTCTCTTACAATTCTGAAAGAACTCAAAGTTTTATCATTCTAAAAGGATACACAAATCTAATAAATAAAAATGAATATTTGTTTGTTTGTATTTTTTGTCGTACCGTTCACCTTATTTCAATAAAACATTGCAAAATTATTGATTGATTTCACTTAATATTGTTTCTTTCAGCGTCAGCAACGCAACGGATTATATGTATTATATATATAAACCGGGTTATATAATAAAAAGACGAAATATTAATTTTTGAAATCAAATGCCATACTTGAAATGTAAATTTCATTGACAAATACAAATTTTAATCTTGATTTGGAATTCATTTTCAAGAATTTTCTCCATTTAATATTTAAAAATACCGTCTTTGATGCAGAAAATTTAAAACAATGAAGTTGGGAGGAAACGATTCCCTCCTTATCAAGAAGTGGTGCTCCTGGAATAATTTTAATTACATCCTTTTAAAGTTCCATCTTGTTGCGTATTCTTCAATGATGAACAAAAACTTTAGTCACAATGCAGAGATTCAGAATTAGAATTTCTTTAAGCAGAAATAAATGGTATTTTGAATGATGAAAATAAAATTTTAAACTTCATTTAAAATTAATTTTATGATTAAAAATGTAGAAATAGATAAAATTCTATAGAAGAATCTCATTAGCTAAGAGGTATTAAAAGTTTTCATCTCTACTACAGGAGTAGCTTTCTACAGGAAGATAACCTGATGAAAACTGGACAGAATCTTAATTAAAATGAAGACGGCAGAATTTCACAACAATGAATGATAAAATTTCAGATGAATATAAATATTTCAAAGTTTGTACATTAAATAAAGTTTGTATTGCATCCAAGTTCTCTTGGCCTTTATTGAAATCTTCTGTTTATTCAAAATCATTGGACTTCAAAAATGTATTTTACAAATTTACAGACACTTGAATTATCTCAAAGACCATCAATGAACTTTATTAATTAAACTCCAAGAAACTAAACTTTTTACGATATAATATTGTTTATTTATTAAGAAATAATTTCATGGAAATTTGAATAAACCTTCTGAACCATTAAATTTATTATGACTCTTAATTAATACTTAAAGTGCCCTTTTCAAGCATAAAAAATTTTAATTAATTAAGGAAATATCAAGGAATCAGATGAAATTATCAAAACTGTGTATCTTCAATAGTTTTTGCGTATTTTTAAAGTTTGTGTTTTAAGTGGTTTATATGCTGTCCTGTTTTAAATTTTCCTTCTTTTGTTCTTAGCCAAGTATGAAAAAAATTTAAGTGCGAGTTGTGATAAAATATTTTTTACGAAAGACTTATTTACAACAGATATTAAAACTTAGCTAAATGTTACAATAGATTCAAGGGATCTGCTCCTCCTTTCGCAGTTGTTAAAACGTTGATTGCGAACTTAAAATGTGGCCATGCAATCCCTCTGAACGAAGAGCGTCCGTAAAGACCAAAATCAGACACTAAAGATGAAATCGCCCGAAAAGTTCTCAAAAATATTATAAATTATCGTATATTGAAACTTACAGAGGATGTTGAGTCTATTGGTATATCCAAATAAACATATGAGAAATTTAGGGTATAAGAAGGTTGTCAACAAGATGGGGGGCACTTTTGCCAATCTTGAATCAAAAACTAACTGTACAAACGGTATCGGAACTGTACAGTTCAAAACCAATCGAATTTTTGCAGCCTTTACTACTGTGGATGGGACATGAGAGACCGAATAACAATCAAAAAGTTGACAAAGAAAAACGAATCAGCACCAAAAAAAAAGCAAAATGTGTGGCATCTGTTAGCCAGGTTATGACAACAGTTTTTTGACACGTTAAGAGAATTTTATCATTTATTTACCGAGAAAGACAATAAATGCTGAATATTATGCTAATATTTTGGGTAAGTTACATTTCAAAATCAAAGAAAAAGATCAGGTTTGGCCAAAAAGAAAATCCTGTTTCATCAGGACAATGCTCCTGTCTACAAAGCTGCCATTGTAATGGCAAAACTTCATGAAGTTTGAAATTCTTTTTCAAGCACTCTATTCTTCTGATATGGTCTCTTAGGACTAAAACAACTTACCCAGCATAAAATAATTTCTGGTTGGAAGGAAATTCTGTTCTGATATAGAAGTCTTCTCAGCGAGAAATGCCTATTTTGAGGCCTTAAAAGAAAGCAGATATGGGGTCTAAGTACTGCCGATCGAGCAAGTGTATAACTTTGAAAGGGGTCTAAGTTGAAAAATAAACTTTAATCCCAACCTGGTACATTTAGCTGGAAAATTTTCAGTAGCGTTGAAAGTCGTTTAAGTTTGATTCTGGATTAGACTTAAATCCTCTCTAGCACAAGAAATATATAAATAATCTATATATAGGCATACTTTTAACGCTTCCCGTCAAGTAAAGAAATTTGCTTCTATTGTTCGAGTAAATAAGATTTGCATTGGTCAAAATTATGAAATTCAAAATTTTAAAACTTACAAGTTCTCTTATCCTATATAATACTTATATCTTTTAGGAAATTGTATATCTTGAAATTCAATTTAAATAATTTTTTTCTGAATCCAACTAATAAAAGATGCATTGTATTTAGAGAATGATAATGCTGATAACACTAAAACACAGATGAACACAGTTTGAATCCCCTGAGGGTACTCTTGAAAAAAGTGTTCAGGCCTAACTAATCATTTCTTTATTTTCTATTTGATTCTTTTGCGTTAAACTTAATATTTGTTTCTAATTTTCTTATGTCTTTTATTATTTACACTTAAAAATTTTGAAAATGATCGCGTAAAACAATAATTTGTATTGTTCTATATATAACAATACAAATTATTGTTTCTTTTAAATGGGTGTTTTTGTCTTTCCACTTTTACGCTTATATAAGAATATTTTTCTTAAGTCTTTAAACTAAGTATTTAAAATTAAAAAAATGTTGAGTCATATTTTTAAATATATTAGTTAATAATCTAAAGCATATCTAGAAAAAAGCTGTTTTTACATAGTAAATGAGGAAACAGATTTTTTTTGTTCATATTATTTCTTCATTAATAAGTTTTAAAATTATTATTTTATGTTTTGTAATTTTTAAACAGCATTACGTCTACCGATATTATGCTGAAATTGTTTTCTTATCTTTTCTTTTTTGAGTTTTAACACAATATAGCAATACTTTTATCCAACATAATCGTTTTGCAGGTTATTCTTCTTTGTAAGTTCTGTTTCCTCTTTCTAGTTTCCCTAAAAAATTATTCATAATTTTGTAGGTATTCTGTATTGCATTGCAAAGTTTGAATTTCAAAAAGAGAAGAAAAGAAAAGAAAAAAGCAATTTGGTCATGCCATTTGGAGATTTAATCAAGTGTTGCATTTCTATTTCTCACCAGAAATGTAGTCTAAGGGAGGTTCTTATATAAAACTATTCAAGGCCTTCTCAGATATCTACTACGCAATGAAAGGTCGACTATCTTTTTGTATTAGTACTGTGAATAATATACTAAAGCATTTTTTACATTAATTTTAAATAACGTTAATTCTACTGCCTTGATACAATTATGTTTGAAAATGAAGCTATAAATAATATTTAAGAATAAAAGAACATTTGCTAAAGCAAATGCTTTTTTATTTTTGCTCAAAATTTAAAATATTATTGGTTAATGAATGGAAAGTGTAACTCTTTGAAAACTAAGTTTCTTGCTGTTTATGTACTAAAGTTTCTTGATTGTTTTTGAAATATATCAAATATCTGTAATGTACACAAAATGCTTCCTTGAATTGCAATGATTTTGAATAAATTGAAAATTCGAATCTCTTAGATATAATAAGATATTTATTGAATGTACAATTTTTGAAGTATTTCCTAAATTTCACAATTCATAAATAATGACTGTGACGTTGTGCTGTCTTTATTTTCATTAAATTTCTTTCCTGGTTCCATTAGGTTATGTTCCTCTGAAAAGCTTTTCCTGCAAAAGAAAGGAAGCGTTTAATACCACTTAGTTACAGAAATTCCTATACAGCATTTTATAAATTCAAACATGAAATAAATATACCTTCATTATAAATTTATTTTTTATGGAAGTTTAAAACTGCATTTTTATTTGTCGAATTAACTTTTTAATTTGCCATAAACAATTATTATTTAATTACGAATCTCTGTATTGTGGCAAGATTTGTGCTCATTCAAGAAGTAACAGTTAATTTAATTAATTTTCTTGATAATAGTAACGACAATTTTGTCAAAATCGGTTAACACTATTATATTAAACCAAAGTTTGCATTTCTTCGAAACAAAGGATTTTAATTCTAAATTCTTACTACGCAACATCGTGTTTCTTCAATATTTGAATCATAAGGCTTCATAATGTCTTGAAAAATCTCAAACAAAACAATATCTCAATTATGAAGGAAAAAATATTTTTATTTGGGTTGCATGAGACGTAGGAATCGCAAAGAAATCCTTTTATTTCATGACGATTCTTTTATAATATATCTATCGATCTACTAATGGAAATAATTAGAAAGCTCTTTAATAGATAGATTATGGTAAAAATTTGCATTTGAAAGGCAAAAGGCTTGGGAAATAGGAAATACATTTACCATTTTGAATTAATCTTCATATCTCAAACCACCGTAACCATATCTTTCATATCCAAGCCCTCCGTATTCGAGACCATAGTTACCATGTCCAAGGCCATAATCACCATATCCATATCTATCATATCCTAAGTCATAGCCATGTCCTTGTGCCATCTTGAAGTATCTGTTGCTGATCCCATGCCCATGACCATGATGGCTATAATGAGGATTGACATCCGGAGAGCATGCAGAAATGGCGGCAAGAGCCATGACAACAATCTTGAAATGCACAGATTAAAAATAAAAGTTCATTCAAATAAATATTTTTATTTTTTCTGTTTTAAATTTCTTTGCTATATTGGTATCTAAGCGACTATTTAAAATTCGTTTCCTTCAACATGTTTTTATTATTCAGAATTATTCGAAGAATCTACTTACGCTTTTAGTTATATTTTTTCCCCAAGAATTATCTTAGTTTATCCAACAAAAATCTTAGTTTTGTGCATTGATTGATAAATATGTTCTTTATAAGAATTGAAATTTTAGTTACTGTTACACGATCTATTTGAAAGATAATGATCTGCATTTTCATAAAATCTTGTTGAAGAGATCAAACCTAAATTTCATTAAACTGAAAAGTTCTCATAATATTTAGCATGATATTATACATATGTATTTCTTCTTTGAGAAAAATTTGTTTGCATTTTCCGAAAGCTATTAGAGAATTAAAAGTCTAAATATACTGTTAATAATGTAATAAAATTTTTTAAAAAAAAGGATTATTTTACTTTTTTGTTAGGAATGATCGTTCAGTAATATTTTTATGCATAAAATAGTTTTATTACTGAATTAATTTCTAAAAAAGTATCTATAATTTAGTTTTGCTTTCATTTTTCGAATTCACGTTATTTTTTGAGTTTCAATATGTAGCAATAATTATTCAGACACATTAATCTCTTTAAGTATTAGTTAACGTAATAAAAAATCCACCTTAAAGGAAAAGAAAAATGTTATATATATTTTTTAAATTCATTAATATGACTAGAATAGCTTTTAAAGGATATCTTAGATAAAAAATTTACTGGCCAATGTTTTTATCATTTTTGTTGATTTTGCTTGAAATCGATTGATTGAAGAAGATTGATTTGTATTGAGTGCACTTTCTTAATATACAACTTTCTGAACCAGACTACTTAGAGGTTCAATACGCAGTTGATATCAAAATGCCAAGGACAACAGATGTCATTCATTTTGCAAGGTATAACTTGTATCGAATATTTTTCGTATCTTTCAGCATTTTTAAAGATAGAAACGCTTAATTAATTTATATTTTTAGACAAAAGTGACAATTTTGATCTAGTCAAAAATTTACTTATAAAAATCATGTTTATCATTTCTTTTTATTTTCCAAAATTCCCAGTTAATAAGGATTTATAAATAATAATAAAAATATTATATAAATATTTATGGTATAAGTTTACTTACAAAGGAATTCATTTTAGTTATTTTGGTACCAAAAAGCTGTATTTTATAGTGAGTCATGCCTCAAGATGCCAAGTTGTAGAAAGAAAATTACTACTGTCATCGCGCATAATTAATCGGAATAATATATGATCCTAATCTTTTAAAGAAATTTTATCTTCTTCATTAGGACTGAAAATTATGTTTATATAAATTTCACATTTAACATGAAAATTAATTTTATTATATCCTTCACTGTCGATGTTGTTTTATAGAATTATGTTAAGTTAAATTCAATCATCATTTAAAAAAAGAAGTAAATGACTTTTAAATAATTTGTTTTTCTCAGTTATGAGTTTGTGAACTGAAATTTTTACCTCAAAAAGCTTGATAATGAAACAAGAATAGCTTTGTCCAAAGAAACATTTGATATTCAATGCAAAAGAACAAAAAATATTTAAAAACATCACATTACTTGAAGTAGTTTCATGATTTTTCGGAGTTTCCTGAGTTTTTGAACTTTAATTCTAGAATTACTTAAAATTCTACATCTCAATATATTGAAATTTTTTTAAAACCCAGTTTACTAAAATATAACCTTCGTAATTATATTATGCTATATCACATATCATTTAAATTTATTTACACATTGAAAGAGTTTTTATTTTGACTACTTCAGCATAAAATTTTTATATATTTATAAGTTTTTAGATTACAATTTTTACATTCTTCTTAATTGCATCAAGAAGTATTCCTTAAAAAGAGGTAACACGATAAAGTCAAGCTTCCCACCGGAATTGTTCAGTAATTTTTCAAAAGATTATTTCAAAATTATTCCTAGCCATCAGAATTTTCCAGAAAAATTTTACATAATTTTTTATAGCATAATTATAAAGATTAAGACACATAAAAGTTTATTTTCTGAAAGTGTTAATTATTATTCCAAAAGTTGAATTAGTACAATGATTAGTGATGATTGCTGATCTACTCAAATCATAAATCCTCCGCATAATTAAATTATTACTATTTAAAATACATTTCCAATAACTAAAAATTTCTCTGAAAATTATCGATGGATGTTATATGAAGCATCGCACATTTTGCTCAGGCTTTCCAGCTGCTACATTAATGGCAACATATTGAATAGGCAGGAAAAAAGATTGAATAGATAGTAAACATGTTAAAAGCGGGAGTTGCATTTGTAACAAATGCAATTCGTTATCCATATCGAAATATTCTAACAATATTTATGCATACAATTGAAAACACAAGAAATAACATGTGTGAATCCAAATTTCTTATGCATCTTACAATGTTTTATTGAAAGCTCAATTCTTTTATATCTTCTGGAATATTTAAAGTTTCATACCTTTTCAGGAATAATAGTTTGAATTGAAATTGGATGTATTTGCTGACAATGTGTATTGGTTGATATAAATATAAAATAAGTTATTCATTACAATCTAGGATAATAGTCCGACATGTTACATACTTGAAAGAAGTAGGAAAATTTAAAATAATAAAGTTAATTTCAGTTTTACTTTGGATACCGATAGCGTAATACAGAGGAATTGTCCTAACAAATAGTACGAAGCAGATAAGATATTTTATAGACACCTATAATTCTCTCAAAACTATTGATTGACAATCGTTTCAATATTATCCTTATATTTTCAGTAATGCTAAGCTTGGATGAACGAATTCTGGGCATGAATAATAAAGAAGCATTGATCAATGAAATAGCTCGTTTAAGCTTTTTAAAATTAATATGAAGTAATGGTATGCTGAAAATTTGAAGTAACGGTTTTCTATAGAAAACGTTGAATATAGCATATTTAGACTAAATTTGTGGTAAATTATTGATTCTTTCAATCTTTTTTCTTTATTTTGTCCTGGTAGTATCCTGTCTAGGGTATTCAATTGAGAGGTTTTCTGAATTAACTGGTAATTCATCTCCAAAGAAAAGCGAAAAAAGTTGCAGGAAAACTAATTAAAACTCTTTAAAAATAAATTCTAGTTTTTCCTAACGGTTAAATTATTAATAATGAAACCCTTTAAAAATTAAATTATGGTCTTTTCTAATGATTAAATTATTAAAATCTTCAAAAAATTAAATTTTGATAATTAAATTGAGAGCTCTGTCAAATTTGTTTTACAAAATATACAGTAATGTAAGACATGCATAAGGATTATTAAGAAAAATGGAATATTTTGCTGCTTTACGGTAAGAGGGAAATTAAATTAAAAACTTTTTTATACCTGTTTAGAACACTTCTCTATTTCAACAATAAGTTACATGTCATTCAAAAAATGCCCGGATGAATTTGATGAACTAAATATCATGTTACCTACATTTTTAACATGCATTGAAATTTAGAGACTGTAATGATTAGAAAAATATTATTTGAAAAGAAAAACACTCCGAATAATGTAAATTCAAACAATTGGGTGATAGCCATGATTTCTCTTTTATAAACGTTACTCTTTGGTGAGATTGATCCTCTCATTATTTCAACGGAAAAACAACAGCAGCTGTGCTTTCTGAATATGAGGGAAAATGTATACATGATTGGATCTTCCTTTTGGATCTTCCTTTATTTTAGATTAGAATGTTCGTTTCCTATTTTTGATGGCACGCGAAATTGCTTGTTTTGATATTTACAAGTATTCCTGTAATCTGTGTTAAAAATAACCATATTTGCTTAATTAGTAGAAATGTATGCAATAACAAAAGTCACATTGACGTTTATAGATTAACAAACATCACTTTTCATTTCCCATTTTCAAAAGAAAGAAAATTGTGTAAGTGAATTACATAAATTAGTTAGTTTTTAAGTTAATGATTCTTAAAGTTTTTAATAGTTATTTACCAAATAAAACTTCCCCATTAATTACATACTTTTATTAAATACAGATACAATATGCCTGCAACATATGATACTTGTTATGTTTCCTGTGCTATTGAGTAAATAGCATATTTGACTGATCACAGAAAAATTAAAAATATTGTTATATTTGTATATCCGTATTTGACTAGAAATATTGTAATATTTGTATATCCGTATTCATTTGATAGAAAAAATAATGGAAACATTATTATTTTATAGACATCACATATTAATTAACATTTTGATATAATAGAATGCAGATGAAAAAAATTAGCAAATAAAATATAGTATCATTTTAGTACCTTAAAAAAATTATTTAAAATTTTTAATGTGTTGTTAATTATACTAAGACAAAATAAGATAATAATTAATAAAACAATTGCATTATGTTAAGCATATACAATTAAGTATTCAAGTCGATATTGTATGTGTTAATATAAATGCATATCCATTTAAATTAAAAGTCATTCATGATGGCAATAAAAAATAACGAGTAAAACTTAGTATTAGTATAATTAGTAATAATAATATAATGCAAATATGGACCCTCTGAGATAATTTCATATTTGTAAAAAAATTAGAAATAAGATCTCTGAAAAAGATATTATATATATATATTTTCCAAATTATCTGTTATATGACAAGTAATCGATTTTGAGATGAAGAGTTTGGAAATAGAAAAAAGTCGGTTATTTAATGAAATTTATTAGCCTTGTTTTTGAATTCTCTTTAAATATCAAAGGTCAGTAACTAAAAAAAAAAACTGTGATTGATCTTTTGTATTTGATTAGACGGTTATAAAGGAAATATAATTAAACTCAGTTTTAATTTAATGTGGAAGTATTAAAGTTCTAAAATTGTGAACAATGAATGTGACTGATTTTAAAGCCATACCTGTATTTTTACCAATAATTGAAATTGTTTTTGTAATTCTTTCACTCAGTAATTCTGTATACAATTTAAAGACAGTTTTTATTAGTTTTTAGTAATAAATATGAATTTACTTCTTAATGTAGAATCAAAACTAAAACTTTAAAAGAATACTTTTTTAATCTTAAAAAGTAATCATTAATTCCAGTTTGCAGCAATGTGTTCTTAGAACAATAGCAATTAAATTGCATCTAATCATAAATATCTATAAGTTTTTATTAATTTCTTATTTGATAAAATATATTTTAAAAACATGCTTTATTACTTCTCTTATAGGTTTGTTTTTAAGAACTACTATACTGAAATTTAAAAATTTCCAAACAGCAACTTTTTTGCTTGTGTTTAATTGTAGCTTAGGCTTCGTTATAAGGAAAAATATCTTCTATATGCACATATATTGAAGAAAAAAATTCGATTAAACGTTAGAATTATAGAGCAAACTGTGCAATTGAGGATAATACAATAACTGACGAAAATGCTGAAGGTTTTTATTTCATAATATATTTTATTTTCTCAAAGTTCTTTAAATTTGCATTATATTCTGGTCTCGCAATGTGTTTTACAAAAGTTCCATATTCCATTTGTTTTGTAAAAGCAGGTAGCAGCTCTTCCCGTAAGTGAATGTCGTGTTTCCTGTAAGAAAACGAAAACAAAATGTTAACGGACAATTTTAAATAAATAAAACTTTCATTTAAAATCGAATAAGAAAGCATTTGTAACAATATAAAAATTAAGGTTTTAATTCTTCACTAGAAAATTGTATTAAATATTTTTTTCTATTAATATGTTATGTGCCGTAATTTCAATTCAAGGACTAAACTATTTATTTAAATGGACTAATTATAAGAATTTTAAAAAGACTAAAT
>JAPMOQ010032104.1:4977781-4991643 GCA_026543055.1 Argiope trifasciata
AATTCGTTTTTATCGAACAATTGCAAAATTCTATTAAGATTAACTTCTTTAAATTGTAATGACCACCTTTGTCTATTTTCTTTTTTTTCTTCTTTCAGCTGGTATAATGGATATTCGTAAGTTTGTTTATGACTACCAATTCTTCCACATTCTCTCTATTCATTATTAATTAGTTTTAATGAAACGACTTATTAAAAAAATAATTTACAAAAAGAGATCAATGTCAATATGCTTAGTCTCCTTTGACGATTTAATTTTGAAGAATTATCTATGAAGCTATGCTGGTTGTAACATGAAGATACATATGAATTAATACTTTCACTTGTGCTTTTCTACAAATCTGTAAAAGAAATTTATACGTAGAAGGAAAAGAGGAAGCATTATTTTATTATTGTGATAGTTGTGTTATGACTTAAATAGTATTCGGATTATAATTATCATGCATTATGTAATAATAATTATAATAATATACGATATAATATTCTTTTTTGAAAAAAAGATATTAATGAATAAGTATAAGACTATGATTAGGAATACAACTAAAGATTCGGTTAAATATTTTACTTTACTACTACATTTTAAAGAAAATTTCGTTATATTAGTGAAGTTTAATGTCAAAATTACATAAATAACATTTTATAGAAACTGAAGGATAACGAAAAAATGCTATAATTAGAATTTTAACTAATGCATGTCCATTAATTGCACACAATTTAATGAAATATTGTAAGCACATCCGCAATACAAACTGTTTTATTTAATAAAACATTTTCTCACTATATGTTTCTTTTCTTGTTATCTACTGATTATTGGGATAGATGATATTTTTATTTAAATTGGTTGAAATGAGATCTTTGTAAAAAGGATTTAAAAAAATACTTGTAATGTAATGGGATCTATTACGCATAATGATTGCAGAAAATGAGAATTAGTTTGATGCTTTTTAGCAGAGCGGTGTTTTAACAATAAATTATACGTCATTCATAAAATTGTCCTGATGAATTTTCCGTACTAAATTCTGCATTTTTAAAAGTTTATTTTCTTGAATTATAATGTAAAGGATTATTTAAAAAGAAAAATCATTGATTGTTGCAAATAATCGAAGACATCGAAAATTTCTCTTTCATAAATATTATCAATAGGTAAGAATACCTCATTCTTCATTTCAGTGAAAAAAGCACTTCTCATTTTCTCAATAGGAGGGAGAAATGTATACATTCATAAGCATCTGCCATATCCTCCTTTACCATATGTTAAGATGATCCTTTTCGATAATATACTTGTGTTGATATATGCATGTATTCTTATAATCTAAGACAAAAACCATCATATTTGCTTAATAGTAAGATACGTATGCAGTAACAAACGTCATATCGAATAATCCGGCAATATCGAAATGAGATTTCATTTCTTATTTTTGAAGAAAAGAAAATCAAATGAACGATTTATTTAAATTTCATTAATAATGCTAATTAATTAATTTTTAAAGTTACTTTTTTATATATTTTATGTACGAAAGGAAATTTTTCCAATTAATTATACGTTCTTACTGTACACAGTGACAATATGTTTCTCATAATCTGCTACTGATTATGGCTTTTTCGCTAATGATTATTACAATAACTTTCGTTGATTACTCAAATAATTAAAAAATATATTAAACATTTTGAGTATATTTATATCAGTATTCATATGCTGGAAAAAATACTAACAATACATATGATATTTTTTATAAAAATTGAGAAACAATTTGATATGATATTATGCAGGCGAAAAAAGTAGAAAATTAATCATATCATCCACGTACCTTGAAAATTTATTAAAAGTACTTATATTAAAGTAATAATTTGAAAAAAATTGCAACATATATAAGAATATGCATGCAAATATTTAAATCAAATTGCTATGTGAAATGTCGTTATGGCAAAAAATTAGCAATAGGTAATATAATAATTCAAATCCGAAAGTTCATACTTTATAAAAATCTGAAATATAACTACTCTTAGAAAGAAATCTTCGATTTAAGTTTTCTAATCCAGCAGTTATATAAGAAGCAACCGATAAACAGATTAAAAAAAAACATGTAAGTTTAAAGTAATCAAATAGTCGGAAACAGACTTTTTATGTGATTTTAACATTAAATGAATAGTTTCTTTGTAATTTTTATTCAATAATTCAGTATACAATTTAAAGACACGATGTGATTATATCATAAAAATTGATTTAATAGTATTTATTTCAGCGTTCAGTTCTAAATAACTTACTTGCATAAGCTAACCAAGCTATGCATCATTATGTATGCAAGCTAAAACAAATATGTATCATTATGTATTTGTTTTAGCATGTATGCATAATTATACGTATTTGTTTATAAAATCTTTTTTAGCCTTTAGGCTTTATATACATATAAAGCTTACAAGCTCAAACGAATATTATTATGTATCCCTTAAAAAGAACACATTTAAACATATTGTTATAATATTGTTTGTAATAGGAATGTCTTCTTCGCATATTTTCTACCAATTTACTTTTTTAGTATCAAAGCCAACATTTATTTGCAAGATCAGTAGCGATATCCAATATCTGAAGCATAACTGAGAGACTGTTTTTTGACTGAAGTTATATAATTATCATTTAATTAGTTAATCTTGTTTGAGTTACTTCAAAAGGAATATTTTTATCCTGATCTTTTTAAGTAATAAATATGAATTTCTTTCTTAATGTAGAATTAAAACTAAAACTTTAAAAGAATACTTTTTAAATCTTAAAAAGTAATCATTACTTCCATTTGCAGCAATGCAATTTGCAGCATTACATTTGCAGCAATGTGTTCTTAGAACAATGGCAATTAAATTTAGTCTAATCATAAATAACTATAAGTTTTTATTATTTTATTATTTGATAAAATATATTTTCCAAACATGTTTTATTACTTCTCTTATAGGTTTGTTTTTAAGAACTACTATACTGAAAAATATAAATTTCCAAACAACAACTTTTATGCTTGTGTTTAATTGCAGCTTAGGTTTTATTATAAGAAAAAATATCTTCTATATGCACATATATAGAAGAAAAAAATTGGATTAAACGTTAAAATTATAGAGCAAACTGTGCAATTGAGGATAACACAATAACTGACGAAAATGCTGAATGTTTTTATTTAATAATATGTTTTATTTTCTCAGAGTTCTTTACATTTGTCTTCTGGTCTCGCAATGTCTTTTACAAAAGTTCCATATTCCATTCGTTTTGTAAAAGCAGGTAGCAGCTTTTCCCGTAAGTGTAGGTCGTGTTTCCTGTAAGAATTGAAAACAAAATGTTAACGGACAATTTTAACTAAATAAAACATTTCATTTAAAATCGAATAAGAAAACATTTGCAACAATATGAAAATTAATGTTTTAATTCTTCTCTGAAGAATTAAATAATATTAATATTGTATTAAATATATAATATTAATACTATAATTATATTAGTATTAATATTATATATTTAATACAATTAATTTTAGAAAATTGAGTAAATATTTTTTCTATCAATATGTTATGTGCCGTAATTTCAATTCAAGGACTAAACTATTTATTTAAATGGACTAATTATAAGAATTTTAAAAAGACTAAATAAAATGTTAAGATTTATGTGGAATTTCAGATTGAACAATAAGTTAATGCGAAAGGAAGGTAAGAATAACTTGAAAAAAATCATACAACATGATAAAAAGTATTTGTTCCTTTTTCAGCATTAAATATTTTGTATTTCCGTAGATAATATATTTTCGTTATAAATAAGCTTGATGCTTTTTAGTTAATTAAATCAATGAATATTAAATAAATAATTACATAAATATTCATGTGTTTTTCAGTATTAATGATGTTGATTATTTCAGATCAACATTATTAATATTTCAATAAAACTATAAGTGATTATTTCTATGAGAAGAAACCGTAAGTAAAGAAATAATTTACTTGTTTCTAAATTTCTAAAAAATGTATCCAATTTGAAAATCTTACTTTCATATTTTATGAGATATTTCTATTAAATATATAAATAATAATTAACTTTTTACTTACCGCTTAAAAGTATCCATATCCAAGCCCACCATACCCATATCCTCCATATCCGAGACCATATCCTGCATATCCAAGACCATAACCACCATATCCAAGACCGTAACCACCATATCCTAATCCATATCCATGTCCTTGTGCCTTTTTGAAATATCTGCTGCTGATTCCATGTCCGTGACCGTGATAACTGTAATGAGGAATGACATCGAGGGAGCAGGCGGCGACGGCGATGAGTGCCAAGACGACGATCTTGAAATGGAGAAAATTAATTGTGAAAACAAATTCATATAAATATTTTTATTTAACTTAACAGTTTTTAATACGAATACTTACACTACTGTATGAAACATATGGTATTTATTTCTGCATAGTTTTTAATATTTGAATGCATTTATGCTAACCAAATATATGTCTGGTTTCATTTATCGAAGGACTGATCTTATTTCTAATTTTAACGTTAAGAAATATGTATTGGCTTTAAAAAATTTGAGGTATTTTATCCGTCATGCTGTTAAGTGCCTGGAAGCACTTTTATAAAATGTTATTTTCGTTTTCATCAAAAGTAATTTCCCTTTATCTTTTAAATGCGCAATCAGTTTTATATTAGATTATACATATACATTTCTTCTTTATCTAAACTTCGCATTCATTTTCTTAAAATTCTGAAAGAACTGTTAGCAAAACGAATAGTACTTAATGTCGTAAAACTAACAAAGAAAATCGTGTTATTTTACAATTTGCTGTTTAAGAATCAATGTCTGAAAACATTCAGGAGCTTAACTTTCCCTTCATTCCATCTAAAGTTTATTTTTAAACCCCTTTTTGATGTAAATATTTAATAATAATCACTAATTCACATTCGTCGTCCAAATATTAATTAAAAAGAGACACTTTACCCATTAGATAAAATAATACTGTCTTTTTAATCATACGCTAATAAAATTTGCATAGCTGTTAACTTAAACTTAAGAAAACTTGACGTTTTACTTACCAAGGTTTTCATCATTTTTGCTGATATTGCTTGAAAGCGTAAGCAGATTGATTTGTACTGAGAGTTCTGTCTTTATATATCTTTTTTTGAGCTAGCCTACTTAGCGGCTCAGTGAGCATTCGATATCAAGATGTCAAGGTCAATAGATATAAATCATTTTGTTAGAAATAATATGTATGGATTGCTGTTCTTATCATTCCTTCATTTGTTGCGATTAAAAACTTTCAAATGACTTTTTATTTTAGAAAAAAGATCCAATTCCAATCTCTTCGAATATTTATTCCTTCAAATGCTATTTGTTTTTTTCCTTTATTGAGAATTTTACTATCAAAGTCCAAATTAATCTTGATGGAACTTTATTAATGATGAAAAATGAGTTTATTTTTTCCGATATTAAAAAGAAAATTTTTAAGAAATAATTTAGTTGTTGTGTAGATTCCTCATTCTTCCTTTTTTATTAAATCAAAGAAAATAAAAAAAAAAATCCTGTTCACCTAAATTAAGTTGTCAAGGGGAAAGAAAATTCAATTTAATTTTAATAAAACTGAATTTTACGTCATAATTTTATTTATTTCTTTTATTGTTTTAATTAAAAAATAATTTTTAAATTGGCAAAAAAAGTAATTCTTTGTCATTATATTTATTTGTAAATTCAATGTCAGTTAACAGAAAATTTCAGTTGGCCAAACCTTTATGACCCCTCAACTTAGTCTTAAAGCTGCGTGATATATTAAAAGTCGGTTTTACTTAGGAAGGAACCATTTTTTGGCAGAAATGTTAATTGCAATCAATAATCTATTAATAAAAAGATTATGGATGGAAAAATCAACATCTTGAATGACTATTGTTCCTAATTTATAGTGTTTAAAATAAACAGATTATTCAGAATTTACTTTTGTTTCCTTTATTCAGTTTTTATATAGCAAAAAATTGCTAATCTTCTTAAAGAATGATGAAAAAAAAGTGGATTTAATAGACACATATCATTTTGCGATTTTTATTTGGATTTCAGGGTTTAGGAATATTCTGCATAAGATTGTAATTTGCCATCTTAGTGTAGAAAACCTGCAATTATTTTTAGAAGGAATGTGTTGACTAACGTTAAAAGTCGTTTCAATTTGATACCGAATGAGATTCATACATTCTTTTATATATGAAATTTATAAATCTTCAATAAATTCAAATATTTTTAAAGAAAATATCACGGAATGAAAATGCACTCAAATTTAATGGCAGAGTTAGATGCTTAAAATATTTCCCTATGAAACTTCCTTTTATTTTACATTTTGGATTCTTCTCATTCTCAATTCTCATCTTTTTCTTTTCATCTATACTTATAATAAAGCTCAATGTGTGTGTGTGTGTGCGTGTGTGTGTGTGTGTGTTGGCGCTCTACAGTCCAGACCGTTGGACCTACAGCTACCAAATTTGGTACATGTATACCTTGGAGGTCCGGAATGTGCACCTCGAAGCCCTTTTTTCGAATTTTTTATTAGAATTTGAATTAATTAAAATTTAAGCGAAATTTCAACGTTTTTCCGTTATAACTTCCGAAAATATTATTGCACAAACATGATTTTTATATCAATTTAAAGAATAAAAAATTAGCTTTCTAACGGTATCAGTTTTTTTAATTTATAACGTAAGCTTCTATTTTTAACGAATTTTTAAAGAAATATTTTAACCATGTTTTTATCACGTGACGGGATAAAATAAAAGAATGCCAGAAGTTCGAATAAAAAAACTATCATCGCAAAATAAATCTAAAGAAATGCAACTTTTAACACGTGACTGGATAAAATAAAAGAAATATAAAATGTGATATTTTCTAAAAAAATAAATGCAAAGCAAAGGATTGTATGATCGTTTGCAATATCTAAATAATTACTTCAATAAATCTTCTTTACGGTAAAGCTGATCGAATTTAGACAGGATATGCATTGGAATCCGACTTAATGGGATATTTTTTATTATCGTTTGCAATATCTGTATCATTAATTCAATATTTTTTTTTCATTATAAAATGTGATAGTTTCTAAAAAAATAAATGCAAAGCTAAGGTTTCTATAAAATCTGCAAGAGCACGTCAAAGGGAAAAAATTAGTTTTTTTCACCGTGTTGCCATCATTTTGACGGAAGTTCAAATTAAAAAAATAAAAAAAACTATCATCGCAAATTAAATCGGAAGAAATGCAACTTTTAGCACGTGACTAGATAAAATAAAATAAATATAAAATGTGATATTTTCTTTAAAAAATGCAAGGCAAAGGATTCTATGATCGTTTGCAATATTTAAATCATTAATTGAATAAATTATCGTTATTTATACAGGATTGGATTTATACAGGATATGCATTCAAATTCCTTTCCAATGGCCAATTTGCAAAATATTATTAATAGGCATACATATTGTTTAATACTATTAATTTGATCTAAATGAAGTAAATAATTACATTTTATGAAGTTTGAGTTAAACAATGCATTTATAAATAACGATTTTTAGATTTCTTCATACTTTGCTCTGTCACCCATATTTTACAAAATATTTTTATTAATATTTTAAATAAAAGTTGCTACATCAATCAATCTACTAAATCAATCATTAAAACTGACTGATTTATAAAATTAAAGAATATTATTAGGAAAACGCTTTCTTTTAGAACTTTCCGTCCATCATCTCAAAGAAAATATTAATTTCAGGCCAATCAATGCCCAGAGTTACTTCAAGGCTAATGAATATGTGATTTAATTGAAAATGTTAGAACCCATTACTCATGGCGAATCAGCTGGTCGCCAAAGGCGGCTAGTATTTTATAATTTCAAAAATATCTTTTATTGAAATCTACAACTTCTAACACATTTTGGGAAAAAATCTAAATAAAACTATTGCAATTGAATATATACATATTAATCATTAGAAAGCCAATAATTTCTAATTAAATATATGTGAAAGTTGATAAAAAATTATTACGAAATTTCACTCAGATATTATATATAGGAAGTTAAATAAAAGCTTTAGATAATGTAGGCTATTTTTCCGACTCGACTTGAGGTTTCTATGTAATACGAAAAAAACACAAATTAGATAACAAAATTCTTAATACGACATTAAAGATTACCTTAACTAATCTTTACATGATTAAGTTTAGTATTCTTATGAGGATCAATGTAAATAAACTTATAGATATAGTTTATTCATTCTGATCCTCATTTAATATTCAGTATTAAATATTTTGCTCCATTCAAGTACATGCAGAAATTATTATGAAATTTTCCTTTAGAGATATGTAACATTGGAAGTTAAGTGAAGGTGTTAAAAAGAATAGGTTTTTCAGACTTTCCTACTTGATTCTTCTTTATTAGCAAACAAAATTAATTGACCTACTACTTTTTAATGTGATATAGTTTATTTATTTCAGTGATGAAATCACATTCAACAGACGATTTTTAATATCGTACTTTTGTCAATTGTTATCAGCCGTAATGTCTTTATTTATTTAAAATGTCTTATCTTAACTGTAGGTGTCTACATAAAGTTTATGAGTTTTACCGTTATTCTGGGTAGAATAATCAGTGTAAAATAAAATCGTTCTCATCATATATGAAGAATTTAAACTTTTCAAATGATGAAGCTCTCATAATAATTTTTTGGAAGTGCATGGGCAAAAGAATCAACTTCCATAGAAAATTTCTTCCTGAATAAGAACAATAAAGTGAAAGTATGTATCATTGATTTGCAAAATACCAGTTTGTTCCATGAAAAAAGTAATCATGAATTCATCGTATTTTATTATCAATAATATTTTAGCTGTCAAGTTGTAGGAGGGAAACTACTGCTATCATCACACATAGTTAATCAAATTAGTATACATCATCAGAGCAGTGCATATAGTTCCAATATTTGAGGAAAATTTAAACTTCACCAATATGACTCAAAATTATGTTTATCAATATTATGAAATTATATGAAAATATGAATTAATATGATAGGAAACTTAATTATACTATGCTCTTCACTTCACGAGCTTGTTAAATGCAGATTTACCTGAATAACTTTTAAGTTTAAAAAGACAACAGTATCGTCTACAGAAAGGTTTGATATTTGATGACATAAAGGAAAAAATTTCTGAAAAAAACATGAAATTACTTTAAGCATTTTCAAAACATGTCTTAATACTCAGAATTTTATAATTTTAGTTCTTGCATTGCTTAAAACACTAAATCTCAATACATAAAGACTTTGAATTTTTAGTAATTCGATATACTGAAATATAATCTTCGTAATTTTATGGCACAATTTTTTTCAATTATTTTTGTAATCCAAAGTACATGAAAGGCGATTTAAACTTTACTATACATTAAAATAGTTTTTTTTTCCTAATCTTTCGCATAGAAATTTTATACACAATAGACTTTCCGATTAAAACTTTTACAGCCTTTTATATTACATCGAATATCATCAGACTTCTTTCGATGATGAAGTAGTACTAAAGTCATAAAATCAGATGATCATTTTTATTGTTTTCAATCAATATTACATTGAAAGCTTCAATAACATGTTTACACTTAAAGCGATGAATATGGCGTATTTATATTAAGATTGTGCATAATGTATGAATCTTTCATTTTTACTTTTTCTGTATTTCATTCTAGTAGCACTTTATAGGTCTTCAGAACTAAAACTTTATAAAAATTCAAAAAAGTAAAAAAAAAAAAAAATGAAAAACTAATTTAGACTCTTTAAGAAATGAAATTCGTTTTTATTGAACAATTACAAAATTCTATTACGATTAATTTCTTTAAATTGTAATGACCACCTTTGTCCATTTTCCTTTTTTTCTTTCAGCTGGTATAATGGGTATTCGTATGTTTGTTTATGACTATCAATTCTTCCACATTCTCTCTATTCATTATTAATTAGTTTTAATGAACCGACTTATTTAAAAAATAATTTACAAAAAGAGATCAATGTCAATATGCTTATTCACCTTTGACGAATTAAATTTCAAGAATTATCTATGAAGCTATGCTGGTTGTAACATGAAGATACATACGAATTCCTACTTTCACTTGTTCTTTTCTTCAAATCTGTCAAAGAAATTTATATGTAGAAGGGAAAGAGGAAGAATTATTTTATTTTTGTGATAGTTGTGTTATGACTTAAATAATATTCGGATTATATTTGTCATGTATTATGCAATAATAATTATAATAATATACGATACAATATTTGTTTTTGATTAAAACACACTTATGAATATATATAAGACAATGATTAGGAATACAACTTAAGATTCGGTTAAATATTTTATGTTACTACTAAACTTTAAAGAACATTTCGTTAAATTATTGAAGTTTAATGTCACAATTACATAAATAACATTTTATAAAAACTGAAAGAAAATTGAAAAATAGCTATAATTAAAATGTTAAATAATGCACGTCCATTAATTGCACACCATTTAATGAAATATTGTAAGCACATCCGCAATACAAACTGTTTAATTTAATAAAACAATTTCTCACTCTATGTTTTTTTTCTTGTTATCTACTGATTATTGGGATGGATGATATTTTTATTTTTAATTGGTTGAATTGAGAGCTTTGTATAAAAGATTTCACAAAATGCTCGGTAATGGGATCTATTATGTATAATGATTGCAGAAAATGAGAATTATTTTGATGCTTTTTAGCAGAGCGGTGGTTTAACAATAAATTATACGTCATTCATAAAATTGTCCTGATGAAGTTGACGCACTAAATTCTGCATTTTTAAAAGTTTATTTTCTTGAATTATATTCTAAAGAATTATTTAAAAAGAAAAATCATTGATTGTTGCATATAATCGAAGACATCGAAAATTTCTCTTTGAAAATCATTATAAATAGGTAAGAATACCTCATTTTATATTTCAGTGAAAAAAGCACTTCTCATTTTCTCAATAGGAGGGAGAAATGCATACATTCATAAGCATCTGCCATATCTTACTTTACCTTATGTTAAGATGATCCTTTTCGATAATATACTTGCGTTCATAAACTGCTTTTAATATACTTGTGTTAATAATATATAGAAGTATATATTATTAACACTTGTGTTGATGTTTACATGTATTCTTTTAATCTAAGACAAAAACCATCATATTTACTTAATAGTAAGATACGTATGCAGTAACAAACCTCATATCGAATAATCCGGCAATATCGAGGTGAGACTTCATTTCTTATTTTTGAAGAAAAGAAAATCAAATGAGAGGATTATTTAAATTTCATTAATAATGTTAATTAATCAGTTTTTAAAGTTACTTTTTTATATAATTTATGTACCAAAGGCATATTTCACAGTTAATTGTATGATCTTACTGTACACAGTGACAATATGCTTGTCAAAAAACTACTACTGATTATGGCTCTTTTCGAAAATGATTATTACAATATCTTTCGCTGATTACTCGAAGAATTAAAAAATATTAAGCATTTTGAGTATATGTATATCCTTATTCATATGCTGGAAAAAATACTAACAATATATCTGATATTTCTTATACAAATTGAGAAACAATTTGATATGACATTATGCAGGCGAAAAAAGTAGAAAATTGGTCATATCATCTACGTATCTTAAAAATGTATTGAAAGTAATTATATTAAAGTAATAATTTGAAAGAAATTGTAATATATATAAGAATATGCATGCAAATATTTAAATCAAAATTCTATGTGAAATGTCATTAAGACAAAAAATTCGCAATTAGGTATTATAATAATTCAAATCTAGACCCTCTACGAAAGTTTATACTTCATAAAAATCAGAAATATAATTACTCTTAGAAAGGAATCTTCGATTTAAGGTTTCTAATCAAGCAGTTATATAAGAAGCAACGTATCATCAGATTAAAAAAAAACATGAAAGTCGGAAGTTGTCAAATAGTTGGAAAATGACTTTTTATGTGATTTTAACATTAAATGAATAATTTCTTTTTAATTTTTATTTAATTATTCAGGATACAATTTAAACACGCGATATGATTATTTAATAAAAAATTTATTTAATAATATTTATTTGAGCGTTCAGTTCTAAATAACTTACTTGCCTAAGCTAACCAAGCTATATATCATTATGTATACAAGCTAAAACAATTATGTATTTGTTTTAGCAGGTATGCTAAAGATACCTATTTGTTTATAAAATATTGTTTTAACTTGTAATCTCTCTCTCTCTCTCTCTCTCTCTCTCTCTCTCTCTCTATTTATATATATATTTATTAACAAAATAAGACAACCGAATCAAAATAATCAATAGAAAAAAAATAGTCAATAGAACAGGAATCCGGCATGAAAACTTCGTCAGGAGCCACTTTCAAGCAAGGATTCCTAATAAGGGATTTTTTCTGTGAGGCATCGATGGACAATGGTCAAAAGTATTGACACCTCGGGTATTCCAATGGGTACCGCTTTTTCAAGTGCTTTAGCCAACATTTTCCTACATTATTACGAGAAAAAATAATTAATAATTACTTAATAAACGGATGGAGATTTATTGATGATTTAATTTTAATTAACTTAGATAATACCAATATTGTTACTAACTGCTATCCTAAAGAATTAACTTTAAAAGAAACAAATAATGATAATCTTGAAGCCACTTATCTGGATTTAAGGATCGAAATTGCTAATGAAAAAACAATAGTAGGTATTTATGATAAAAGAGACGAATTCAAATTTAATATAATTAAACTCTGTAATTATCACTCTAATCTTAACTCGAAAATTTTCAAAAATTTAATTTTCTCACAATTTAATAAAATTTAAACAATTTGTAATAACAAAATTTCTTTTATAAAAGCAACAAATAGTTTTATTAAAAATTTAAACAATAATGATTTTCCCCAAAACTATTGTAATATCAATATTTTAATAAAAAAAGAAATAATGAAATTTTAGTGAAATAGATGGCGCTAATAAATCCCATTTATGTTTGGTTACACTGTAGTATTATTATTGAAAAGGAAGAACGGCTGATCCGCGGACAGGTCTGTTGAACTTATTGTTTTCTTAATTTTGTCATTAATTGTGATTTTTCTTATGTAGTTTTACTTTATATATATATATTTGTTTCATTTGTTGATGTTTTTATTGTTTTGCTTTGTTTTTGTCTTTTGCTGTTAAAATTGGTATGTCTCTTCTGCCTTCATTTTCGGGGGATTTTCGGGCCACGAGGTGTCAATACTTTTGACCATTGTCCATCGATGCCTCACAGAAAAAATCCCTTATTAGGAATCCTTGCTTGAAAGTGGCTCCTGACGAAGTTTTCAGGCCGGATTCCTGTTCTATTGACTATTTTGTTTCTATTGATTATTTCGATTCGGTTGTCTTATTTTGTTAATTAATTTATATTCATTTGTATTTTAGTTGTAGCTGCATTTGCGCTCTCTAAATACAATGATTGATTTAAAAACATTTTAATTCTTAAAACTTGTTTAATTAGTAATGATTTTTAGTTACGATTCCGGTTTTGGTTTCGTTTCCGTAGTTACTTCTGTTTCTGTTTCGTTTAAATAATTCTTTGAATATAATTCCTTGAATATAGTATTGTAGATTTGTTTCATTAATTGGTTCTTATTCATTTACCTTTCATTTTGTGAACTTTTAGCGTGTAATTCTGAATTGAGTTTTAATTTCAATTTCGACCTATTTGGTTTCGTTTTAATTTTGTTGATCAAGAAATGTGTTTTGATTGTTTTAATAATTTTATGATTGTATATATATATATATATATATATATATATATATATATATATATAT
>JAPMOQ010032104.1:5001512-5013623 GCA_026543055.1 Argiope trifasciata
CTTTCTTCTTATATTTTCATATTTATCTTATCTTTCTTCTTATATTTTCATCTTTATCTTATATTTTTTCTTTTTTTTTTCTTTTTCTTCTTATTTCTTCTTCTAAAGGGCAGTTGCTTATATGAGTTGGGTTAAAGCCTGCTATTTAAGCAGGTTCGTATTTAATTATTTTTTACCAATACCAAATACATGAATGTTGAAATACGAAACTAACTTACCACGGTCTTCATCATTTTCTTAGATGATTGTTCGGTTGCTACGAATTTGAGCTATATTGTCTTCCACTTCTATCTGAGTTCCTTTTATACCTTGGTAAAAAATGTGATATTTTTGCAATCAATGCTAAAATCCCGTTACCGAAACTCTTGTAAATGAAATCATTCATTACAAAAAACAAAAATAAGCGTTATGTCCTTCCAAGTGTTACAAATCTCTTTTTCCTTGATTGATATCTTTTTCTTGACTGTTCGATAATTTCATCAAAAATGTGTCAAACTTCATCGAATTCGGAAAAAAACATTGAATAACAAAAGTATTAATAATCGATGGCAGAGATAAAGAGATAAATATTCCAGGTATTATTCATAAGCAATCCTAATACACTAAAGATCGCACTAAAAATAATTTAGAATTTTTAAATATTTTTTTATGCAATCATAGTAATTAAATTTCGTTTTAAGCTTTTTACTATTAGAATTCTCGAATTCTAATGTATTCAAGGTTTAAAAAATGCCATTCATTTTAAAATCTCACTATAAAGAAATTTCATTAAATTCTTAATTTTTTGAAATTAAGTTATAAAAACGAGAAAAGTATAAAAATTGTATGCTATCTGCATCCTTCTTTGATTTAAATGCATATCAATAATTGTAAAAAAAAGTCTTTAATCCTGGTTGTAAATGTGTAAGTAATAAAAATTTTTTTTCATAAACTTTTTTTTTACACTTTTGTAAATATTTAAAGACAATTTCTGTACCATTTCCTTGAAAAAAGTGTTCTCTATATTAGTGCCCCGAATTCAGTTCGTATTTTATTTTTTGTGACTATATTTTAATTTACACATTTTAATAATCTTCATCACTCACTGCCTGTACATGTAGAATATTTAATTATCGCCAAACTTTCATCAAACGGTAGAAAATTAGAAATCTTTATATATTCTGAAATAAAATAATGCAACATGAGGACCTGGATGTCAATTTGACAGATTTCGTTTGTACCGAAAAATTCATAAAGTTCTGCAAAAAACAAATCGAAACTTTTTGTAAAATGAATATTATTTTTTATAGTGCTTAAACTAATCTACAATTGATGTTCAAAAACAAAGTTATGCAGAAATTGTATTTGAATGGAAGTTATACAGTGCTTTTAAATAATCCTGCCTATTTCGACATGTTTTCCTGGTCTTTAGCACAATAGTTACTTTTAATGTGTATGCTCAAACTCCTTTTAAATTAGAAAAGGATTGCGAGAAATCTTCAAAACTAAAAAAAATATAAAACTCCTGTAGTGCTCTATTTGCTGTAAAGAAGTATCAATTCTCTAAGAAATATAATTTAAATTCTAAGAAATGTAAAACTGTTATACATTTCGGCATTGTACAAAGAAAAACCTTTTATAAGCAATATCAGATTATTAACATGTCATTCCATCAGAATTCAACTTGTTTTATTTTTATCTCTACTCACTGAAAACAATCTACATAATATTAAATACTGTATAAGCTGATTCTAAATAAATAATTTGCAAGATCGGTTCTTCACTAGACATTTACAATTTAAATGAATATTATATCTGTTATAAGCTGTGATTTTCTCTTTTTTCACAACTATGAGCAATTTATTTCAAGATATGCATGATTTTTATGACTTAGTGCACTTGCCGCCTGTAGTGAGAACATGAAGCAACTTCATTATCTCAGCCTTTGAGTTTGTGAGACCTATTTTACTGATTAGATCCAACTATATGATACAACTGATAAACCAGCCGGAATTTTCTCTTTCAGACAAATTTCGTACAATCGGCAAAGTTACATTAAAAAAATAGGCAAATTTATTCATTTTAGCTCACTGCGTTTGTAGGTTACATGCGCAAAGTGAGGAAAAATTTAGAAAGTATTTCTTTTTTTATATAACTTTGTCAAAATTTGATGCACATCCACATATATGATATCACTTTTTTCCTCTTTTTGCGAGTTATTTTGTTCACAAGTAGAGTTATTATATTTTTCTCCATGTATCTCTACATATGATATTGTCGATGATATTTCTTCCATTTTTCTCTAGCATCTTAGTTCCGAATGCTATTTATACGAAATGAGGATAATTTTAAAAAGTGGTGATGCTACTAAAAGATGAAATGGAATTGCGTTATAATAATTTGATTTTATATAACGTACAAAAAAACCATTTACAAAACAATTTTATTAACATCCAAAAACACAACAATCTAAAATAAATTATATATTTAAAAATAATCTCAGTAAAATTCTTTTTTATTCTCTTCTTACATCAGAACATATGCTGTTGGCGTGTTATAGGTCAGGCAATTTTATTCAGAGTCGACAAATTGAACTCTGGAATCAATTCATTCGGGTATTAAATATTTACGAAATACTTTGAAGGAGGTGAAGACGTACCTATTTTCGTTTCTAATGAATTTTTATTTATAATTAATGTTATTTTTGAATATTTTATTAGTTATTAAGTTAAGTAGGCGTCATTTCGACGTTTCACTTGCGAAATTTTGAAAAAATTGCTCATGAAACATTTATACGATCTTAAAATTAACAAAAAACTACTTTTTTATGAAAAACATGCCAAATATTTACTCATTGCATATAGATACAAATAGAAAACTCAGGAATAAAATATTTACAGTGCTAATGAAAACGATTTGAATTTCATTAAAATAATGACGAATTTTATGGTAAAATATATCTAATAGCATTTGTTTCAAATTTATTAAAAATAAGAGAAAAATTACTGCAATTGATGTAGTATCAAGAAAAAAAAATCCTTTTTAAATGTTTTAAATTGTTTAAAGAGTTTATTTTTCTTTAATAATTTAAGGATCGATAAAGTAAAGTGGCAAATATATATTTCATCTGATGATCTTCTATTGCACATTTTTTTAAAACTTTGAATGTGATAATAAATAATGAGTTCCATAATTCTTTGATATATATATAAAATATAAAATACAAATTTAGACAATGAGAAACTTCATATTACTTTATATGATTCTGAAATTCGTAAATTATGAAAAAGCATACTATTTAAATAGTTGCTTTATGAACAATATATGATATACTTTTTGATATATTACAAATCTCGAAACGAATAAAATTTGTATTCAGTTTTGGATTTGAGTGTACTTAAAATATATTTATAATTTATTTTAAGAAAAAATAAAAGACTGATCACTGAATCCTATTTCAGAAAAGGCGTTATTGGAATAATTTTTTATCGTTTCTAGCAATGAACATTTAATAATTTTTTACTTTTTTGTGTGGGAAGTGTAAAATTTTTTTTTGTAATCATTGGCAAATTCCTACGCGAAATTTTGAAAGATCTTCACCTTTCCATGGTCGCTGAGTATGAAAAAAGGTGTTTTTGAAATTGTTTTGATATATATGTGTGAACACAATAACGTAAAATTATTTGAGTTTCACAGATTAAATTTAATATGCGGAACTTAAAACTGATATTTTGAATATCAATCAATATTTGAATGAAATTCATTTTGACGAAGCTTGTATGTCTGATTGCAGTGTTTGAAATACAAATATTTCAGGCACTACATAACTTGACGATGAAAAGTAGCTAGGTATAAAATTTGGTATGTAAGTGTAGCATCGAAAATGTGAATTCTTATTAAATTTTAAACCAAATTTTTTAAATAGTTGACCATTTATGGGTATACACATTTGCATGTTCGTCAATGCAATAGCTCATGCAGACAATGATGAAATGAATGAATTTCAGTATGCAATTTTGTGATGGCAATTTTAGTTCCATTTTATTAAAATCGGTAATGAAACAAGAAAAAAAACATGAAAAAAAATGTGAAATTTTCTATATTTTATATATATGCTTTCCCCATGCCATACAAGGCATTATATGTATTAACCAAGATCCATAATTTTACAAGAGGGTAGAAGAGAGGTAGGAATACGATATTCATTGAATAGATGCTAGAAAGTTTGGTGAAAGCATTCCTATTGGTTTTTACAGAGAATGAAATACATTTTTATCCTAAAAACTTACAAATGATGCAGAAAATTAATAATAGATATAAAATTAAAATAAATCATGAGATTTATAGCTTATTGGTATTCACTTTTTAAAAAGTGTTTTACGTATATGGTATTTACATGAATTATCGTGCCTTTGCGATTTGCAAATAAACATTCTCACCCGGAATTTAAAGATTGACACCTTTTCACACGTCTAAAATGTTAATTTTTTGGCAATAATTTTACAGCACAATTTTGGCAGAAAATAGTTCTATTGCTTTGCTAAAATTTGAAAGTTACACATTGAATTGATTAAAAAATTTTTTTTTCACCTTTACACAATTTTGAATTTCTACAATTGTTTATAAATGAGCTATAGCTGTTTTGTTACAGTTGTTTACACATGAATAAATTTAATTAAAATTTAACCTTAACGACAGAGTAGTGATGAAGAATATTTACAAAATAATTAGAATATACTAATTTTTTTCATTTGAGTTATTATAAAATATAGGGAAAATGCAGTGGTTGGAACTGTATGATAATTTTATTCCTTACTAGCCGCCTTTGGCGACCAGCTGGTTCGCCATGAGTAAAGCGTTCTAAAATGTTCAATTAAATCACATATTCATTAGCCTTGAAGTAATTCCGGGCATTGATTGACCTGAAATTAATATTTTCTTTAAGATGATGGACGGAAAATTCTAAAAGTACACCTTTTCCTAATAAAATTCTTTAATTTTATGATCAGTCAGTTTTAACCATCGGTTATGCTTCCAAAATATTTAAAAAAATTCAATGATGTTGCCAAAATATTAAATATGTTTTTTTAATAAAAGCGAGAAAGGGAAAAAATGTATTGAATTAATGATACAGATATTGCAAACGATTACATAAATATGCCATTAAGTCGGGATTTCAATGCATATCCTGTCTAAATTCAATCAGGTTTACCGTAAATAAAAAAGATTTATTGAGTTAATGAAATAAATATTGCAAACGATTTCTTAGAATCATTTGCTTTGCATTTATTTTTTGAAGAAAATATCACATTTTATATTTATTTTATTTTATCCAGTCACGTGTTAAAAGTATCATTTCTTTAGACTTGATTTACAATGATTGTTTTTTTTATTATTTCAACTTCCGTCATTGTTTTCTTTTATTTATTCAGTCACGTGCTCAAAAAAACATGGTCAAAATATTTCTTTAAAAATTCGTTAAAAATAGAGGCTTAAGTTATACATTAAAACACTGATACCATTAGAAAGCTAATTTTTTTATCTTTAAATTGATGTAAAAATCCTGTTTGGGCAATAATATTTTCGGAAGTTATAGCGGAAAATCGTTGAAATTTCGCTTAAATTTTAATTAATTCAAATTCTAATTAAAAATTCGGAAAAAGGGCTCAGAGGTGCACATTCCGGACCTCCAAGGTATACATGTACCAAATTTGGTAGTTGTAGGACCAACGGTCTGGCCTGTAGAGTGCCAACACACACACACACACACACGCACACACACACACACATTGAGCTTTATTATAAGTATAGATGTATAATAAGATGTCCCTTTTAATAAAGTAACTCAAAAAAGTGAAATGAAAGGAATATGTTTATTAAATGTGTTTTTCATTGAAATATTTGCCTCAAAACTTTGTCTTACATATCAATTTTCCTAACTTTTGATATTTTTTAATTGTTGTGCTATAACGGTATGTTTTATTGATTCAATAAAGTCAAATTTTTTCACCAAATCTCGATTTCAGTTTTTGTCGATAATTGATATAGTTATATTCCTTATTCAAGAAATGGGTAATCTTTACAAATAAATTATCTAAAACATAATAATGAAAGAACACATGCATTAACACGATTTTCATAATTTTCTATGAGATGGGATTTACATCTGATAATTCAAGCTATAATGAGTGAGCATCTTTTATACTCCTTTTAGATCAAGCAGTAATGCTTTTTTCTTCATAATAAGGACAAATTCCGGTCATTGAGGTTCTGACAAAGGCAGCGATTTGAAACAAAAGTGCTGCAAACCAGTAGCGTGTGCTTTCTGGCGTTACTAATCGCACTTTAAGTGCTATTATCAAGGAGAATCGGAGATTTTATCTTCCTTTTGAGATTACAGTTCGTTGGGTCTACAAAATTAATTCTCATTCATTCTAAAAAATAAATAATTATGAGAAAAAAGTATAACAATTTTTGAAGCAATTACTTGAATTTATTTTAGGAAGGAGTTTTTCATTTGAAAGACTTTTAAAAATTGTACTTAAAGAATTTTTCCACATTTTTTTTAATTTAATCAAAAATTCTTATGATTTGGTATGGTGATAAAAATTTAAAAGAAATTTATAATAAGGAATATGGGATATTTACTTATTCATTAGATTATTTTATTTCCATTTGCATTGAAAACCTTTAATTTTCTTTAAATCTTTTTGATTATTTGTTTTCAATTTCGGACTAAAGAATTTATTTGAAAATATGATGGTTTATTTTGATCAGCTTTTATACTCCTATATATTGTTCATAAAGTTGAAATTGTTAATCGGTAAAAATTTATAAACTTAAGTTATAGAAAGAATTTAAAGATTTTTAAAAAGTCTAACCAGAAAAAAAAATATTTTTTTAATTTAATTATATTTCAATCTTAAGTAGTTTTTTTTTCAAACTCTCTAGTTCTCATTGTTCATTCCTTAAATTTTTAAATAATTGATTTTAATAATTATGATAAAAATTTTATTTATATCATAACTTTCCAAAATGCGCAATTTCTAAAAAACACGTTGGGACACAATGCAATTTTTCCATATTATGTTGATAAAAATTTTATATGTATAAATGAAAAAAAAACCCGAATAAACTTTATTCCACTTTTACAAATAAAAGTCATAATAACTCAAACAGGAAGCATTGTTAATACAATTTTGGTTCAAATTAAAGAAAAATAATAAAAAAATCATATCACATTTGGCTATTCTCCAAATGTAAGTACTATGTCTATCACAATTTGATAAAATAATCACGAAACAGATATTTAATGGCATGATGCTCTCCTATTGAAAATTGTTTAGATAATTGTCTTTTAAGAATTTGAATGGTTTTTACGAAGTTGGTGCAAAATGACGTGACTGTTAATCCATTCGTTAATTAGATGCTTCCTTCAGTCCTTCTTTCCCGATATTTTGTGCTAATAAACTTTTTGCTTCAAATGACTCGAAAATTGATCAAACGGATCAATATTCCGAAACTGTTTAATAGGTATTGATCTGAAATTCAGAGGTCAGTTGTAATCATATTAAAACAGTAATTGTGGATCCACTAATTGCAAATTCCAGTATTATGTTTCAGAGCATTTTCAGGATAATTTAAAACTTTTTTGAAATTGCTAAATTCCTTACCCATTGTAGAATTAACGACTTAGAAGGAAATGAATAATGATTGATGAATAATGATAATTAAGAAATGAAAATCCACTCACCTCATTCCGAAGATTAATTGAATCTTACGCAAAGAAAGCAGACCTCAAAGAGTATTTTAACCATTTTAATGGAACGATTAAAGACGAGCGAATTGCGAATACAGAATGACGACTGACCGAATACAAAATCCACCGGAAACATAAATAAAGAAAAATGATTAGACAGCAAAAAATAATAATAATAACTAAAAGTCATTTTGTTGCTGCTTTTTCATTGGCGCCACTCCCGTCTGGCCGGATGAGTCAACACCCATTGCCTTGAATTTCTCTTAAGAATGTCAAAATAGATCTAATAATTAACTAAGCCATCAGAAAATTCTATGTTGATTGTGCCAAGTTATAACACCAAACCATTTAATTACCATCATAATATCTTACAACAATTTGGGATTTTTTTGACATTGCTTAAAATTTGGACCAAGTATAAGACAATCCAGGATGTTCTAAGTGTATATATACAGGTAAAATAATTTATGAAAATCGTACTATTGTCATGCATATAACAATGATTGTATGATTATAATTTTACTTCAACTTAGCGTTTAATTTCGACTTATACAAACACCAAAAGTTCACTCGTGAGTAAGAAAAGAAATGTATTACTGGTTTGCCAACTTCCAATTTTATTTTCTCCAAATATTCTTTGAGTAAATTATTTAATGTCTGAATTGAGTTTGGAATAACTTCCAAATCGTAAAACATTTCAAACTTGTTATTGAAGAAATTAACTTCTAGTACTAGCCCAAGTTCTTTTAGAAGAGTTAAATCGTTTCAGATGATTTGTTTTGATTTAAATTAGTTTGAAAAATGATGCATTCTAACTGTTTATGGTCTCACAATTAGTATTTAAGTGATCAATAATATCTGGATTCATTTTAAGTTCCTTTAACTACCTGATTACGAGTCTTAGAGCTGAGAATAGGTTAATTTGAATATTATTACTGTCTTTCTAAAAGAATTTAGATTGATGAAAAAAGCATTGAAGCTTAAAATAACTAAAATGAAACTAAAATTATGTTATTTTAGTTTCAGATTTAGTTATTTTACGAAAGCTGAATGAATAAAATGTGAAAGAGTAGAACTGAAATTCTAAATGAAACAATATACTTTCAATATTGATTGTTGTACATTTTTTCTGAAAAAACTGATGGTTTCCTTAGAATAAATTATTTATTACTCAGAATTTCAAAAGTTTGTTAAAATAAAACCCAAAGGACTCTAAATATCCAACATTCAATACTTTACAACTAGAGAAATATTTTTTAGTTCTTAATGCAAAATTTATCAAGTTTAGCTCTCTTTGAAATTATTATATTAGGATTTATATATATGTGATGGATATTATGATATATATGTTTCGCTTCCTTCTCCAGATTAAAGTATTTACAGTATACCAACTAAAGGCCCTTGTTATTCTTTTAACTTTGAACCAACTGCTGCCATATTCCAAAAATGGTGTCTGAGTATAGTAAAGCAGCCATACCGTCTATTGCATCACCTGGAGGAAAACTGTTGAGATAGTATTCCTGTTTCTAAAACAGAATGAGATGGGGAAAAGTGATTTTCTAAAATATGTAATAAAATCTTCCTATTTAGTACGAAAAGATAGCTTGTGGGCATAAACACAAAGAATAGAACTGTTGAAACGCGCTTTTAATTTTTTGTGATTTTCTAAATGTAATAAAACTGGAAAGGAAGGAAAAATGATTATCTTTCAGTCAAAACTCGACACCGAAAATCTTAAAAAATATGAACAAATGATCCAAAAATATTATTATGCGATTTATTTAGACATGAGATTCATATTCCATCAAATTTTTCTTACATAATGTGACGACACTCAAAGCAAAAATTTGGAGTTAGTTTTGATCTAATATTTGAGACGAAAAAAAGTTTCTTTCCTTCTTTAAAACTGTAATGGATATTCTAGACTTGGTAACTATCCTGAAAAAGATTAATGAAACAAATTTTATTTACTAAGCTAAACGATATTTAGTTCCAACTTGTTGAAAAAATTATAGAATATTTATTACTAGAAGAAAACACACTCTTTAAAAACTTGAACTTTAAGGATGTAACTTCTTTGTTCTGCAAAATATAATCATTTTTGCAAGTTATTGACTAGATTCTTTGTAACTTAGATTTGATACGATCCACATTTCAGATTTGTTCAAGCAATATTCTACAAAAGTTGTCCTTATTTGAGTATTGGATTATATTTACCGATCACATAGTTGCTACATATTTATATAATTTTCCTTATAAAATATTGATACATGAACGATAATTTAAATATTAAATTTTTCATATATATGACGATGAGAATATGCACTTTATTCCCGCTCAATATACACACTGTCAGTGATAATATACTCTTAAAATATACGGGAGCTAGCTTGGTAAACGTTTGAAATGTCTTATAAAATAAGTTTTTTTTAAGCAGCTCCATGAAAATTCTTATTTCTAAATTTTCTTTGCGTAGTATCTATAATGATGTAAAATTCATTTCTGCAAAATAAAAGCTATATATAGCATGACTGCTCAATGGATGGTTCATTGTAGCATGTAGTTTTAAATGGTGTATAACTTTTATAGCTAAAAATTATATTCTAAGAATATGATTATTAACCTAATTTATTTCTTGATAAATGTCTTAAAATTATGTTTCCAAAAAACATTCTCAGCTAAATAGCATTTTCAGCATGAATCTACTTCATGATCCTGAAATGTTTTATTTTATTTCCTGGTTAGTTAAGTTCAAGGTCATAACATTAAGCACTTCTCAACATATGGAAAATGAAGTATAGAGCTAATTTGTTTCATATTTTCGTAATTAAATTTAATTGATTTTAATAAATCTCTTGTTTCCTTTAAATAATCCAAGCATCCACTAATTTTAATAGTTTATATGTACGCGAGAAAATATACCGAAATTTATATGATTTTATGTGTATTTTTTATTTTGCTGAAAGATTTTAAGTTCATTCAGAATGAAAAGGCAAGCATTTAGAAAAATCTGATAAATATTTTATAGTATTTCAAATGTATTATTTATCACTTTTTTGAATTTTCCTATGTTGTTTTTTTATATATTTGAGTACTGTGAGATTCCGCTCTTTAATTTTATCTATTTACAGATCTTTTTGGTTTTTATTTCTCGAAACATAAACTTTAATACATGCATTTATTTTAACTGCCAAGTAATTATCTGAAAACTATCTTAATTTTCTTAAATATATAAATTAAGCATTAAATTAAATTTAGTTTCTAACTTTCTAGCAAAAGAAGATTAATAGGCCAGCTGGTTAGTCAATCTGAAATCCTATGAATTTAAGAGATACTCTCCAATTACTATGGTGATCAGATGGTTGAGGTGATTGGTAAAAAATAAATTACTAGCTATTAAAAAATTATTTTGTATATAATATTCTATTAATATAAATAGGGTATGAAAGTGCATGTCTTCATATTAAGATTTTAAATTCTTATTCGTTCTTTGGAATTTTTTAAAGATTAATTTAATCAAATATTTTTAATAGTTAAATACAAAAAAATGTTAATATTTATTCTTTTTTTTATATCTTTTGAATAATATATTATTTTGGTTGTAATGTCTGAAGAATAGTTCTTAACTCTTGTACTCGGAATAACTCCTCAAGTTCCATTCTGAACAATGAGTCTTTTTGAAGTCGAGTTTCATAATTAAAAAAAGAATCAAATCATTGATTAATTTGTAGGAAAATATCAGTTCGTTTATAATTTATACAAATCTCTAAGATTTTAAATTAACTATTATAATGAGGAATTTATTATAACGGAATGCAAAAGATTGCGAATAAAAATTATAATTATTTTTTATAATTTTTATTTTTTAAATTCAAATGTCAAAGATATATAAGCTATTAACAATCTATTGCCTGCATCCATGATGATCTATTTGTCAAACTTAAAAATATCATTAATCGATATGTCAAGTTTTGCATAAAATATCCCAATGTATTTTTCTTCGTGATGAGATTTTTCTTCATGATTTCCTTCACTTAAATGTTTCTTAATTTTTCTTTAACATCCAGTGGTTCACAACCACAAAAGTTATACTTATTATTAAGAAATAATATTTTTCTGCAAGAAGCCAATTTGCATTTAATATCGATTCACCATCACATATAGTATTTTAGAGCATTGTCTATCCCATATATTCGTTTTGTTTGGATTTATGTCAATGATCATGTATAATAAAATTGAAAATTCTGTGCAAAATATTTTTTTTGTTAAAAGAAGTAAATATTTATCCTATAAATAAAGAATACAGATATATAATTGTTATTTTTATTTATTTATTAAAAATTATAGTAAAATTAATTGTGAGGCAGGAATAA